>NJPT01000062.1:0-237169 GCA_002946425.1 Rutstroemia sp. NJR-2017a BBW
GGAATCCAAAACCAGCAAGGAAATACTCATTCCGAGTCCGTAAAAAGGGGGCTTCTAGACCTATGTACTTCTTGGCTGAACGTTTATTCCTCCCCAATATACTCCTACTCCTACCTCCACCCCCCCCCCCCCCCCCCCCCCCCCCCCCCCCCCCCCCCCCCCCCCCCCCCCCCCCCTCTCCCCCCCCCCCCCCCCCCCCCCCCCCCCCAAAAAAAAAAAAAAACCCCCCCCCCCCCCCCCCCTCCTTTAAGCTAGGCACACAAGCGAAAAAAAGCAATCCAAGCATCGCCCTCCTCCTCCCCATCCTCCCTAAACTCCAATATTTTCCCATTCCCCATTTTTCGTTCCCAGAGCCATTAATTTTTCTGTTTTACGATAACAAACCAACCGCCACGATATCCGCAGGGTATCCATTAAAAAGTAGAAGGTAGAAGTAGAAGCAGAATGAGAAAGAGAAGGGGTTATAAGTGGTACATGTGGATCGAAGCTTCATACCCCGCGCTTCGCTCAGATCCAGACCTAAAGCTTCATCCGAATCTTCAAAAGGGATCAAGGATTCGGCTGCGGCACAGCCCTCGCTACCACGCGCACATTATCGATCAGTCCCTCGACCAACTTGAGATAGTCGTTTGGTTCACCTCTAGAGGCTTTGCCGGCCTGATCTGTCAGTGCAGCTGTTGAGATTTCGATCTCAAGTTCGTGTTCTTTTTCGGTGCGAGTTACGCCCTGTGTGGTTGGGATGGGTTAGTTGGCTGGTTCGTATGATGTGTGTTGAGGTAGGGGAAGATGGAGACAGAAAGGAGAAAGGCGAGGAATAGAAGAGAAAAACATACATTAGCCACAATTGACTGCGTAACCTGCGTCAAATCGACCTGGTAATGCGAATGTGTATAACTCAAACGATCTTTGTTGCGATCCGGTCTCGGTGGGCCATCACTTCCAGCAATAAGATCATCCACATCACCATCATATCGCATTTCCAGATTAATACTTATACGACAATCGAGGGGATAGCCAGGGAAATGGATATCCAGATCTCTGACTCTGGCTTTGATAATCTTGGCGAGGATTTGATTGGTCTTCTGATCATGTGTAACGCGAACTTTGACGGAATGGCGAGGGTTCAGGATGGAGCGGAGAGCAGGAGGGAGGGTGGTGTGCGCGGAGGATGGGAGTTCATAGAATTTGTCCTTTTCCCGTCGATGAAGATAGTCGATCTTCAGACGTTTCTTTGGTGCGCTAGGGTTTCCGGGATGAGTATCTGTAAGACGGGCATTAAGGTAGTCGTTTAGAACTTTGTGTTGATACTAGAACATGTGGTTAGCATGGAATCAGTAAGGAAACGTGACTGTAAACGTACTTCAGTCATTGAGCTTCGGAAAGTGAGCAAGGAGTTCTCTGTAAGCACCGTTTCCGTCCTTATGGGTAGCTGAACTCTCATGCCTGTGTCTTTGCTGATAAGCTGACCCAGCTTCGCCTCGATCTCGATCTCTACACCTCGACTGGCCAACTCGCCCACGTCGCTGCGAGAAGCAACGTGCACATACAACCAATCCGCCACGATTTTAGGAATCTCGTCAAATGGCTTTCTCCCAGTTATACTTGGTTCCCATGGCCCAAGAGGCCCATCCCAGGAGACGTCATCCGGAGGAGCTACACGAGCCACTGCTGGTGACGCTTGTCTGAGCCCATTGCTTTCCTGTTTTATTAATGCCGCTGGTGGTGGTGTGGGAGTGTCATTCATTTGTTGTTTTCCGTTAAGCTTGCGACCTAAGTTTTTCATTCCCTTAGCACTTTGAGCCCAGATAGGTGGTTCGGTATAGCGTATTCTCTTTTTAGGCCGCTGTTGAGGCGAAGGAGCCGGGACAGGACTAATTTGATGCTCGCCGTTAACCTCAGCTTTGACCTCATAGTGGTTATGTTGCCGGGGTGCCTCAACTGACATTTCCCGGTCTTCCATCTTCCGCTTTGCCGGATTGTTATATTCTTCAGGCTGTAACTGAACCACCGAGTTCATTCTTGTCTGACTGGGAAGACGCGTCTTGGGACTGACACTAAGACTTCTTTCTCGCTCGCTTATTGATCTTTGCTGAGTAGAGCTTGTCGATGTTCTATGAGAGTCGTAGGCGCTTCGCGGAGTGGTCGGATTTCGAGGTGGGATCGAAGCGGGTGGAGGGGCCGGAGATGTCTGATTATAGAGTGTAAAAGGACTAGCGGAAACTGCGCGCTGCTGATACGGACTGGTAGGCTGTACAAACCCACCAGAAGACTGTCTTTGGGTCTGCAATGGAGGACCGAGAGGAGTGCCAGGTTGAGATTGTAAAGACTGGTGCCGCTGATGCTGAACCGGAATTTGATGTGGTGGATACGGGTGCGTGCCGACCGGACTCTCTTGAGTGAATTGCTGATTGTGGTATTGCTGCTGTTGTTGCTGCAGCTTTTGCTGCTGACTGTGCGCCGAATTAGGTGTAGAATTCGAAAGTGAAGATTGAGATCTTTGATGTTGAAGATAAGGATGGGGTGCCCCTGGAATGCCAATTGGGGGCGTCTGTGGAGCCGGCGACGCTTGAACCTGAGAATTATGATGTTGCAGATGCGGAGGAGGGTTAGGATGTGAAAAGCTTTCTCTTTGGTGGAAAGTTGGGGGGTAATGTTGATGTTGAGCAGGGCTTTGAGGATTTTGAGGATTTTGCGGAAATGGATATTGTCCGCCGGCAGCACTTATGGATGAGGTAGGGGTATGTCTGTAGGGTGAGGCAGCGGAATAAGAACCAGCTGGAGAACGAAGGTCAGTCGGCGGAGGAGCTTGTATTGGCGTAGGAGGAGGCGGTCGACCTAGATGAGTTCCTTGATACGTAGTAGGTGATGCATAAGGCCCACCATTTTGTGAACCGTACTCCTGTGATTGTGAGCCATGTTTGCCCGGACCTGGCGAGGCTTGCGACGAATGGCTATAATTTCTGAAGGGCTGGCCCGGTGGAGGTACTGTTTGAATTGGGGTTACTGGTGTTGGCGCATTTTGCTTCGATCGAGCAGCTTCGCCAGCTTCTGTATTGATGATTGAACGGAGGTCCATTGTAAGGCGGATTGCTGGTTGTGGTTGGGGGTTTGCGACTCGGCTCGTTGTTCTCTCTCCAGTACCACTCGTGAGGATGTACACTCTTCTTCTGTCCAGGCCTCCGCGCACACTACAATTCTCAATGTCTCTTTGTAATCTCTCGTATGGCGTTCATTTGATGATAATACAGGATTCGGTGGTACAGCTCGATAGATCTGGCCTTCGCAGTAATGGGATATTGGGGTTGGCGCAAACGCGCAAACGCATGCGGACAAAGAAAGTGTTGGAGAGAAAAAAGGTTTAGGAATTACACAAACAATAAGGAAGTCGAGATCAACGAAGATAATTGAATATCTCGCAGATGTAGATTTTCATAAAGGAAATATCAGTAATTGGCAGTCACTCTAGAGATACATTGAAGATTTCGTGACGAGATTGAGATTGAGATTGTTGATGTGGTAAAGGGGAGGAGGGTATGTATAACAGATATAAGTTATATTTTTTTTGATAAGTTGGTGAAAAATATGATAATTGGAGTTGCTCTCTGGGAGTCTGGGAAATGTACCAAGTACCATCCCGTGCGGCTTCTAGGGATCTAGGGATCTAGGGATAGGTGTGGAAGTAGGAAGGACTCTGGGTTGGGACTTTGAGGCTTCCCCTTAGCTACAATAGCTACGACCTAGTAGGCAGTCGGTACCCTTTACCCTTTCCCAAGTCGACGAGCCGCAGCGCAGAGAGTGGTGCTTTTCCCTTTTCTGTTACAGACTGTTGGAATCTGGCATGGAGTGGTGGAGGAGGAAGAGGAGACTGGGTTGAGCAGAAAATGAACGCAGCGAGAGATTCGGTGTACAGTGCAAAGCCTGACGTGCGGCGGACATGAGAGTGGGATCGTGTAAGAAGTATATCCTCATGTAGAATTATATATAATATATATATAGATAAATCTAGCTCACCTGCTCATTTATCTTCACATTATCTTCCCCGTCGGATTTCCCTTTTGTGAATTCGGTCACAAAATTAATTGGAGCTTGGATTAAAATTAACTTATGCCTGGACTGTAAGGACATCAGCCTTGCAGCCACTCAGAGCTCGCAGCTTTCCGCCTTCCGCTTTCCTAAACCATACTAGCGTGCTTCAAGCTGTTGACGTGCCAAAAGTATGCCTGGTGGTGTTGGAGACACTCGTGCTCGTAACTTTGTAGCCATCTAAGCAGTACTCGAGTACACAGATAATTCATCAATCCTTCCACTTCTTTCGAATCAGGAACAGCATATCGAAGGTTGACGACTCCATATCATTTCCATTTTCCATTTAATAATTCCGTCCCACCAATGCCGGGTTTGACTTCAGCCTCTGGTGTACTGGGCTTCCTAGCCGATGAGGAACCAGAGCTCAAGGTCTTTGCGCTTCAAACGTTGAACGACGACATCGACACACTATGGACTGAAGTCGCAGGCTCCGTGTCTCAAATGTGAGTGCTCCACAGCTTCCGCCAATCCTCAGATCTTGTTGTGGATAAAACCTCCATTCCCCTCCAACAGTACACTGACCCGTTTGGCCACTCGCAGTGAGGCACTTTACGAAGATGAATCTTTCCCAGAGCGACAACTAGCATCTTTGGTCTTGGCAAAGGTTTACTATCACCTGCAAGCGTACAATGAGAGCATGACATTTGCTCTCGGAGCTGGTGACCTTTTCCAACTCGACAAAGAAGGCGAATTTGAGGAGACGATCATCTCGAAGTGCGTCGACACTTACATCACCGTATCTGCTCAGCACCATGCTGCCCCTCAGGAGACCAAGAAAGACAGCGCTCTTCCAACACTCGCGACCTCTTTTGCTAGCGGAGCTGGGGATTCTAACGCTGCCGCCGCACTTACTTCACCAACGACACCTTTCTCACAATCTACTCTGCCATCGAAATCGCTCCTGTCGAGAGCCTCCACCGACAACATGTTGGAGCAGCCTGTAGTGGAAGGGAAGGGTTCAAGCTCGACTACACTTCCAGATCGCTCTACCCAGATTGCACTTCAGAAGGTCATTGAGAGGCTTTTCGAGAGCTGCTTAAATGAAGGCAGATACAGACAGGTTGTAGGAATTGCAGTTGAAGCCAGAAACTTGGAGGTTCTGCGAAGAGTTATCAAGCGCGCCAGTGAGGACGAGAAGAAATCAAAGTCAAAACAAGCCGAAGGCACCGTCGGACCTACAGAGGAGCTGATGGAATACGTCTTGGACATTTGCATGGACATTGTGCAAGAAAGAGGGCTCCGAACAGAGATTCTTCGACTGATCTTAGATTTGCTGAATGACATACCAACACCGGACTACTTTTCGATTGCTAAATGTGTCGTTTATTTGAACCAGGACGAGGAAGCCTCAACTATGCTGAAGAAACTTGTGGTAAGTGCCTGATTATTACCACACAGATTCTGGACATTGGAGCATTGGCGCTGACAAGAACTAGGCCAACAATGATCAGACATCTACAGCAACCGCATATCAAATCGCATTCGATTTGTACGACAACGGAACCCAGGAGTTCCTTGCAAAGGTCATTAAGTCTTTACCGAGCAAGGCACCAGAAGCACCTGCGGCTGAGTCTGCGGACAGAGAGCGTGAGTGAGATCTATGTTGTTGTCAAAAATATTACTAATCCTTTTATCTAGCCACCGAATCGGATCAACTACTAGGAGAACTGAATGACCGAGCCGGCGCATCCGCGGAAGAAGTGTCGGATGAGCATATCAAAATCTTCGATTCGATACGAAAAATCCTCGATGGCAGTGAAACAATCAGACTAAACCTCGAATTCCTCTACCGCAACAACCACACCGATCTGAGCATTCTCAACAAGGTCCGAGACAGTCTTGAAGGTCGAAACTCAATTTTCCACACTGCCGTTACCTTCTGCAATGCCTTCATGAACCAGGGAACGACGAACGACAAGTTCTTCCGAGACAATCTGGAGTGGTTGGGTAAGGCAGTCAATTGGTCCAAATTCTCTGCTACTGCTGCTCTTGGTGTTATCCACCGCGGTAACCTTTCTCAATGCCGCAAGTTACTTGAACCTTACTTGCCGAGACGGGCAGCTCTCGGTGGATCAATCTACAGTCAAGGTGGTGCACTTTATGCTTACGGTCTTATCTATGCCAACCATGGTGCTGAGGCCCTCGATTACCTCAAGGAACAGTTCAATGAGGCACAAGAAGAGGTTATTCAGCATGGTGGTGCTTTGGGCCTGGGTATTGCTGGCATGGCAACTGGCGATCAGACAATCTACGAAAACTTGAGAAATGTCCTCTACGCCGATTCTGCCTTAAACGGTGAGGCTGTTGGTCTCGCTATGGGACTCATCATGCTGGGAACAGGTAACATTAAAGCGCTGGAAGACATGATTACATACGCCCATGACACTCAACACGAGAAGAGTGTTCGTGGACTTGCCATTGGTATGGCTCTGATCATGTATGGCCGACAAGAAGGAGCCGACGAGTTGATCGAAGGACTCCTCAATGACCCTGATCCAACCCTACGTTATGGTGGTATCATGACCGTCGCCTTGGCATACTGTGGCACAGGAAGCAACAAAGCAGTGCGCAAGTTGCTTCACGTAGCTGTCAGCGATGTCAATGATGACGTGCGCCGTATTGCTGTCATGAGTTTGGGATTCATCTTATTCCGCAAACCTGGAAGTGTGCCTCGAATGGTCGAGCTTTTGTCTGAATCTTACAACCCACACGTAAGATACGGTGCTGCGATGGCTCTTGGTATCTCTTGTGCTGGTACTGGTCTCGACGAAGCCATTGATTTGCTCGAGCCAATGATGAAAGATCCTACCGACTTTGTGCGACAAGGCGCTTTGATCTCATTGGCAATGATCATGGTGCAACAAAACGAGGTCATGAACCCCAAGGTTGCAGAAATCAGAAAGACTTTGAAGAAGATTGTAGCAGACCGTCATGAAGATGCCATGACTAAATTCGGTTGCGCCCTCGCTTTGGGTATAATCGATGCCGGTGGCCGTAATTGCACAATCGGCCTCCAAACTCAAACTGGCAACCTGAATATGGCAGGTATCGTCGGCATGGCAGTCTTCACACAATACTGGTACTGGTTCCCTTTCACTCATTTCTTGTCTTTGAGCTTCACACCTACCTCAATGATCGGGTTGAATCATGAGCTCGAGATTCCAAGCTTCAAGTTCCACAGTGCTACTCGACCAAGTCTTTTCGACTATCCTCCAGAACAAGAGGTAAAGACGGAAGACGCCCCCACTCTGATTGCCACTGCTGTTCTTTCAACTACAGCTCAAGCCAAACGAAGAGCACAAAAGAAGGAGCGCGCTCAACGAAGAGAAAGCATGGATATTGACCAAACTCCTGCAACACCAAAGGTATCAGCTCCTGCTGATGATAAGATGGATGTTGACGAGTCTGCCAAGGATAAGGAAGAAAAGGCTGGCGAGAAGAAGGATGAAGCTGAGAAGGATTCCCCTGCTGAAACCCTGAAGAAGAAATTCGAAAAGGAGAAGGTCGGATACGAAATTGAGAACATGTCAAGAGTACTTCCAGCTCAGCTGAAGTATATTAGCTTTCCAGCCGGGCGTTATAAGCCTGTGAAGAAGCCCACTGGAGGTGTTGTCTTGATGATCGACACACAGCCGGAGGAGGAGAAGGTTTTGATTGAGGAGAAGCTCAAGAAGGCTTCTATTGAGAAGGCCGCAGCTCCAACAACACTCGAAGACATGCGAAATGAATCTTTCAACCTGCGTCGTCAGGCGGATGCCCAAGGAGAGGCCGCAGGTGCTCTTTCCGGTGCTGCCGCAGCGGCAGGTGTTTTGACTGCCGTGGATGAAGATGAAGAGGGAGCCGAGGAAGCTACGGTACCAGGAGAGTTTGAATACTTCACCGACGGAGAGGATGAGTAAATGGAGCTGGCAGGGGCGGAGAGTGTAATATTAGAAATCTGCATTCAGTAAAGCGCGCGTTCTAGATGCAAGTCTTTTTTGCTCGTACTACACTATGCATGGACGCGATAGGGCCGGCATGCGATAGTATAGAGATGTGTATAACAGAGTCATTTGAACCCCAGCATTTGCTTAGGATGTTATAAGATATGATACGTTGTTGACAGATTCAGCTGGTGTTTTTCCATTTATCCGTCTCCTCGTGGTTCGGCATAGCCAATGGTAGGTTATTCCCAAGGCCATGGTTCGCTGCCCTCCTTCATCTGGAAATCAACTAAACCACCTTCCCTTCATTTACAAACCTTAATGAGGTGTGATTCGGGCTTATCTCTAATCTAGGCCTTCCGGGATTCAGCGCGCAGACTGCCAGCCGGGGTGCTCTGCATGACCAATCAAATGCTTCGCCAGTATTTGTCGTTGAACCCAATGTGAATTTTGACCGATCACTATCTTCAGTTATGTCGCATCAATATACTCGAGTTTCTACAACTTAGGCCTGGGGTACGAGCAAGTGATGCAAAAACTTGTAAGACTACCTCTAAAAGCTTGGCTTTTGCAGTTCAACAATGCCCCGCTGCGGAGTTCTGCGGAGAGCAACCTCTCGAGATTTCGGCAAGAGACCTGGAGAAAATCTGCAGTCTGCATGGGATAAGCTGTTTAGCTACAGTCACAATATGCAAGTGCAAGGGTTCCGATAGCTGGGAAAAGAATGATATCGCAACATACAGTAGTCAGGACAGGATATTATTTGTTGACCTTATCTGTGTGTGTGCTTATGTTGGTTATCCGATGTGTGTTATCATGGGCGGACGTAGTACGAGGAGGCAATCCACCGGTCTTGTATGACATGCTGTTGCACGATAACGGGCTTGTGGAAGAAAGCTTATATAAACGTCTAGGGGCCTCCGGGTCCATTATTCTCTTTCTCTCCTGTCAGTTCTTCCTTGTGTTTCTTGCTGTCCTGTTTTCGGCTCTTCATTGCACGATTCGAAGGGAACCAACCACCATGCGTCCAATTCCATATGTCCCTTCGGGGAAACAAATCAAGGATCGATGTACGTCAATCAAGGCGTGGCAGTTGCCGAAGCAGAAGAGTGCGCTTGCACCTGAACATGTTTGGACAAATGAGGATATGGATCCGGTGAAGCCTGAGAATCAAACTTGGACATTGTGGACTTGGTGAGTTTCTTTAGATTTATATTTTTGGATTACTCACTGCGGGGACTGGATGGAGAATATTGAACGGCCTGGCGCAAGATACCTATAATAATCACTTATATGATAGCTAATGTATTATGATCTAGGATGGCGTATTGGGCCACTGATACCATCAATCTGGGAACATGGGAAACAGCAAGTAGTATCTTAGCCGTGGGATTGACATGGAGAGATGCTATTCCAATTGTAAGCTTAAGTCTCCTCTACTTATTGAGTACCCATGGCCATGACTTATAAATCCTGATACGAGGCTAACTGGTAAATCCAGATGATTGTAGGAACCTCTTGTGTTGCAATTCCCATGGTTCTTAATGGAGCCATTGGTGCCAAGCTACACATACCATTCTCCGTCGCAATTCGATCATCTTTCGGGTACTATCTTGCATATTTCTGCATTGTTTCGAGATCTATTTTGGCTATGTTCTGGTTGGGTATCCAAGGTGCGAATGGGGCCGAATGTTTGACGGTTATGATATGCAGTATTTGGCCAAGCTACGCAAATATACAAAATCATATCCCAGCGAGCCAAGGAATCACTACACAAGGGATGATCAGGTATACCATTGAATCTGCATTCTTCAGTAAAAGTCGAGCAGTTGCTTACAAAACTCACAGTTACTTCCTCTTCTGGATTATCCAGCTCCCCCTGCTTCTTATCCCACCGACTAGGCTTCGCTACCTCTTTATCGTAAAACTTGTCGCTGCTCCAGTAGCCGCTCTAGCTACCATGGGATGGTGTGTCCATAAAGCCGGCGGCTCAGGCTCAATCTTCGACCTCAAACCTCAAGTTTCCGGTTCCACAAAAGCATATCTCTGGCTATCCTGCATGTCGTCAGTAACCGGTTCTTGGGCAACACTTGCCTGCAACATCCCCGATTTCTCGCGCTACGCCCGTTCCTCCAAAGGTCAATTCATCCAACTACCCTTCCTCCCCCTAATTTTCACTCTCTGCGGCACAATCGGCATCATCACCACCTCCGCCAGCGGCGTCATCTACGGCGAACTATACTGGGATCCCCTCAAAATCATCGCCAAATGGCTAGACAACGGGCACGGCGGTCGCGCTGCCGCCTTCTTCGCCGCCACCGCATGGTACATTGCGCAAGTGGGCACGAACATCACCGCCAACTCCATCAGCGCTGCAAACGACTTGACAGTTCTCTTTCCCCGCTACATCAACATCGAGCGCGGCTGCATCATCGCCGCTATCGTCGGCGGCTGGGTTATCGTTCCCTGGAAAATCATCTCCTCGGCGGAAACCTTCCTCGCTTTTATGGGCGGGTACTCTGTTTTCCTCGCGCCGATTGCTGGGATCCTCGCGAGCGATTACTGGCTGGTGAAAAAACAACATCTCGACGTCCCGGCGCTGTATGATCCGCATGGTCGCTACAGTTACTGGAACGGCATCAATTGGCGGGCTTTACTCGCGCTTCTAACTGCTGTTGCGCCGAATTTACCGGGTCTGGGATATAGTATTGCGTTGAATGCGGATGGAACGGATTCGGTGAAGATTTCGGCGGGAGCGAAGAATTTGTATACCTTTGATTGGCTGTTTGGGTTTGTGGTTAGCGTGTTGGTGTATACGGTGCTGAGCTGGGGGTGGCCGGCGAGGGAGTCGTTGGTGGAGAACACGATTTATGGGGATGTGGTGGAGGGGGTGGGGAGTGATGAGGAGGGGGGGAGGGTGGTTGAGGGGAGGGAGAAGGATTTTGGGAATGTGGATGCGGTGGATTTTGGGATGGGAAGGCATGGGGGGAAGGAGGGGGAGAGGGATGTCGTTCAGTGAGATGGTGCTGTATAGGGGTTAAGACAGCATGGTATTTATACTATGTAGATGCGCAAGCTAATTCTCAAAAATGGAATTGATAGAGAATCTCCACGAGGATGCACATAGGAATCTTAATTCAGGCAGCCGATCATTCACAAAATATCTTTATCATTCTCCTTTTATCTTGCCTAACTAACAGAACGCTGAAATCCCAGCAAACTAAAACCTGCGACATAAAAGAGCACTCCTGAAGCACCAAGAAGCCATCCAAATCTGACTCCCGTCAATGCTCCATGTACAAAAAGCAGCAGCTCATATTACGCATCCATTATCTTAATTCCTCCTATCCATCGACCTTGTCCTGATACCCTTGCTCTCCCTTTCCACTACCGCTTTCCGCTCTACTTTCCTCTTCTTATTCCCCTGCCCCTTCCCCTTTGCGAGTACCTTTCCTTCTTCTTCCTCCTCTCCTTGTTTTCTTTTTCTTCTTACGGGTTTTGGCGGTGGTTTGGATTGCGATTTGGGTTTTGTGATTTTGGGTGCGGTTTTTTTTGCCGGTTTTGATTTCGACTCTGATCTTGATTTCTTCAATACAGATCGTGATCCCACCGACCCCTTCCCTCCCTCTTTTCGCACCTCGAATTTCGTCGTCTCAGGCGCGAATAGCGGCGTTTCTTCGATAATGTATGTAGGAGAGCGCTGTTTTTCTTCCTCTTTGTCCGATGCGTTTTGGTGTTTGCGGGCGAGATGCGCTGTGGGGAAAGATGGATGATGGTGACTGGTAGAGAGGGGAGAATAGAGTGGTGGAGAAAATGGGAGTGGAGAATAGGGAGGCGGAGGATCGCTTGCGTGGTTAGAGTGGATGGGTTTCGGTTTTGAGGTGTAAGGATGGTAGTATATCTGGCTATCAGTTTCATGACGGGGTATGGGATAGGTATATCTTGGCTCCTCTGAGTTTCGACCTGGTTCGATGACGGGTTGATCTTGTGAGTAGAAAGCGTGATACAGATCATCCAGATGGCGTTGGTCGGCTATTTTATCGTTCCGTTTTGGTAGCTTTGGCTTCTCTGCTTGATCACGAATATATCTTGTTTTTGGGATTCGGGGTTTCTGTGTGATGAGAGGCAGTGCGGGGGTTTTTGGCGACAGTACCAAAGAGGAAGACGCCTTCGTGACTTGATAACCCCAGTTGACATCATGAGGCAAAACTATCAATGTCAGTAATCATTCCATGCGAAAGGTGAGTCGACTTACTATATTCTTGCACACTTCTTCGTCTGATATATATCTCTGGCCCAGTAAGCCAATCAAAGACATACAATCTCCACTCATCTTCTGTCGTCTGCTCCGAAACCGAATAAATCGCATCCGGTCCATTATACTGATCAACCAGTGTGAAAGCATTATCTGCCGGCTCCCAACCCCGCCCAAATTTCAATCTCAATGCATTTCTGAAACTCCACAACGACCCTCCATTCTCTACAACATCCCAAAGCACCGGAACTCCATCGCTTCCTTCGTCAGTATGATAGATGGTAAAGACCTCATACTCCGGCCGAAACCAGATACACGTATCTTTTCCGATGTGAGGACGGAACAAAACCCGTAAGAAGCGTCTTTTTTGCAACATCGTCCATTCACTTTCCCTTGTTCCATCAGGGCGTAATCTGAAGAGCGGAATGGCGATAGACCCCGTCTCTTGCTCGCGTTTAGTGTTACTGAACCACAATCTGACTTTGTTGGGGACCCCATCGCGCTGTGTTACCGAAAATATGGATATCATTTGATTCCATATGTCGATATAGTCGTCTTCTTCTGACGTGGGTCGGTGGCCTATCCAGCAGTTGTTGCTTCCGATGAGCTTGAGGGCGAAGAGATCCATTTCAGGGGAGAGATAGCCGGGGGGATCACCGCTTTCGAGTGAAAGTCGAAGAGGCAGGTCATTATTTTGCCTTCTGGCTGTTACTCAGGTTTTGATGCGTTGCCATTGATGCGGGCCAATTTGTATCCCGCCATATTCAATGTCTAATATTTCATCTCCACTATCCGTTGGTATTCGAAAATTCAAGGACTCTAGAGGAATATCTCGGCCGAATAATGCAATAAACGCCCTGTTGAAAGCCGGTTGCAGTTGATTTGTGCCATATCTGGGCTCCAGATCTAAGGGCACCTTCCAGTAACCTTCCTCATTGGTTTCCTCATTCACTAGACGAATTACACACAACTCATCATCTAGTGGTTCAAATGTTGTCGGAACCGGATATCCGTCGATGTGCCGTACAAAGACATCCACGGGTACATTGTGATCAAGATACTTGTTCCTGATTTCGGTCACAAATGTATTTCGATAATTCTTTCTGCTAAGCGCAACCGTCACAATTGGCTCCCCTGTAGAAGGACGAATATCCACGAAGAAACTCCAGTTACTGGTTGGGTCAATATCCAGTAGCTTGAAGATGGCAGCCTTGAAGCCACTATATGTACCCGTAGCGCTCGCCTTGCCGAAATACGAACGAATCAAGCACTTTTTCGTTCTCCCCTTATCCTTTGGGAACGCCCTCTCTATACGGTCTTGGTCCTCTCTAAACGCAGGAGGCGGCACATCAGTGGGTCGTAGATCCGAGAGCACCATGGCGGGTGGATTATCATCCAACGGACCTAGTCTATCGAGGAGCCGAACCCACTGTGTGTGGAAATTGTCTCGGCTCGCTCTGGTCCTGGATTCAAACCGTTGGTCGATATCGTCCGCGGTTTGCGCTCGGTAGATGTCTATCGTATAGCTCCAATTGTTTTTGGGATGGTCTTCAATCTTAAGCAATTCGAGAGCAACTTTCACAAATTGTTCTTCGGTGAAGGGCTTGACCATGGCTTGGGTATCTCCAGCAAATATCGGTCTCCCTTGCTTATCTCCTGAACTGTTATGCATGCCTACGGTCGTGCTTCTGGATGGTTTCCCGTCCACCTGCTTTTCGATATCACTGATGGGGCTTTCGTCTTCCCTTGATCTTTTGCGTGGACCTGTCTCTATTAGCAGGAAAAATGATTGGACATGTAAAGAATAACTAACGTCGGATTGCTTCGTGCTTGTCATTGATCTGTTCCCTAGGAACTTGCACTGGAATAGTGGAATTTGGTAAGAGATAATCCCTCACAGCTTGGAAACCGGTCTTCATTACCTCCGCCATGTTCACTGATGATATATAATGGTAGTATGAAAAGAACTCAGCAGCTTGATGATAATTTTGATACTGGAGGAAATCGAAATCCAATGAAAGAAACAGTAATCATAGAGAGAATGAGAAGATCCTCGATGCATCCTTTGTTCCTTGGCCGAAAATGGCACTGGCTACAAATTTCGGATAACCACATCCTTGGAATGCATTGTTGGACGTAGAACTAGTGTAACAAAGAATAAGAAACGAAAAAAGAAAACAGTAGTAGCCACGTTTCTACTTCCGCGAGGAATTATTCGCTCAGGTGGTGAAAGTGTCTGACTATCCAACCGGACTGAGGACGTGAATGTAGGAAGCGACGAGACCCCTCTGTCGCAATTCCACCTAATAGTAGCAGGATATCAATCGTGGTTGATACCCGCCGTATACTACAGCTCCATAGATATACTTCCTGTATATAAAATTGAGAGGTTCAGGCTGGAAATGCTGTGAAGTGGGATGTTTCAATGCTTACATAACTAACCTGCCAAGGTAACGTCTACAGGGAAGTCACGTCGCGTCTACTTCGACGCGTTCAATGGCTCTGTATCTATCTCCGTTTACATAGTAGTAGGAAATACTTTATGTAACTCTGGTCCCAATCAAAGCTACCATGATATTAATTACAACCATCCCACCAGCATCTCCACCTATGTATGTAATATGTACTGTACAACCGTCTTGTAGCCTAATGTACCTACCCACAAATGAAAACTTTGACCTATGCCCTATTACCGCATTACCCCCAGAATTACGCACCATCTCCCACAACAATCAAATGCTGCACCCCTCCCTCAAAACTTAAACTCACATACCCATCCTCCGCACTCTCCGCCCCAAACGCCGTCGCCCCATCCTTACTCCAAGCCTCTTTCCCATCCACCAACACTACCTGTCCCGCCCCCTTAACCGGCACCGATACGGTCCCACTCGTCCCCGCCGGCGTCTCAATACTCAACGCAAAGGACCCTGCAGAACTAATACTCCACGCGACAGTAATATCCCCCTTCGGCGTCGGCACCACACCTCTCGCCCAACTAACATCCCCCGGCATGGGTTTAATCGTCCAAGTCTGGAACCCCGGGCCCGTGGGCGTAACGCCCAGCACAAAATTCGTCAGCGCAGGCACAATACCCGTGGACCAGCCGTGCGCCATAGATGTAAAGCCCTGTTCATACGGACTTCCATTGGGACCAATACCCTCCCACATAGTGACTTTCGGGTCATTATTAGCCATCCAGCGGTACGTTCTTCTGATCTGGTCGAGTGCGGATGCAACGAGATGGGTCTGGAAACGGGCCTCGATTTCGAAGTACGACATGAATGCGTAGACGCGTTGGGAGAAGTCGGTTTGCAGGAGGTCGTTGTCGTAGAAGGAGTTACCGTAGAAACGGGAGTTGTGGGTGGAGAGGTAGGAGAGGATGGATCGGGAGCGCGTGCTGTTGGTTGTGCCGGAGAGGATGGATATGCTGTTGCCGTCTTGGGCGTGGGTGGCGCAGTAGGTGTCGCCGCAGGTACCGTCGAAGAAGGCGCCGGCTGAGGTGTCGAAGTTGTGGGAGTTGAGGGCGGCGGATACGTTGTTGGCGCGGGAAATCCAACGGTCTGCGTCGTTGGGGTGGCCTTGGGATTTGGCGATTACGGCGGCGTTTTTGAGTGCGAGGACGTAGAGAGCGTTGTAGTAGGTGATTGGACCAGTGCGGGGAAGGAATGCATAGTCTCCATATCCGCCAGAGACTCCTACTCCCTTCGTAATGAGATTGGTTGTATTATCGGTGACAGAAGGGTAGAATTGGTCAAGAACTTTCAGTAGTGTGGGATAGTATTTGCTAATGTAGTCATGGTCGCCTGTGTACACTAGAAGATCGTAGCTGCAGACGACCCACCATAATGGATAATCAAGCAGCGGAAGAGTATAGCTGGCACTATATGATATCAATATCTGAGCTGTTGAGAAGAGTGGCAAAGAACTTACATAGAAGCTGGCGGGATCCAGCCGTCATCTCTTTGATGATCCGCCAAATCAGCAAGCACATTTCTACTCGCCTGAGCCAAATCATGTGTCAAGTATGAGGTCCTCGACGCAACCGCTAGATCACCAACATAAGGGTCTCTGTCGCGCTTGGCGCCATCAAACAGTACCAGCTTTCCATCCAGCGTTGGACTGTAGGCATTTCTTGGTTCAGTACTATTCTTTTCGAAGACATCGGTGGCCAAGTCATTGGTATACACTGCATCATACCACCACTGATTGAGATCATTATCAGAACTCTCGAACCAGCCGGTGAATGTGTCAACAGTGCCGCGAATACCAGAAAAATTGAGGCTGACGTAGTCAATATTGACAGTTCCAAAGGAGTTGGTATAAGGAGCATCAGCAGCTAGTGCGTCTAGATATATTTTCACATATCTGAACCCGTGAAGGCCGTCTGCGCATACTTGGGTGCCGTGTTGACAGCCATGAACGTCTGTCCACGTGTATGGCTTCTCAGCAACAGCAATCTACCATTGTATATAGTTAGTAACATCACTAATGACTACAGTGGTCGGTTAGACTTACCTGATCTGATCCAGGAGTTATGGTATCACCCTATGAGAAATGTCAGCTGTGAAGGCAAAGTTAAAGCACGTTAACAACACTCACGTTATCGGATCGTGAAAAGTCCGAGACATTAGTTAAGTATTGCAAGGTCTCAGAGAAAGCCAATCGTATACCAGGAGACTGCTTAGAAGCTCCAGCAAACTTGATGCTCAAGTAGCCCGCAACATTGAGACCAAAGTCAACAGTGATTGAGGGGACAGTAGAGGATCCAGCCGCTCTGGTAAGGGTAGTTACACGGCCACCCGGGCTTAATAGCGCGTCTGCATCCTTAACACTGCCATTGGTGTTGACGATGGCTTGCGGTTTGATGATGTCGGACGTAGGGGCTCTGACATACTTCTGCCAGTCGGGACTGTGACCGATAACGTCTTTCCGGTTGAGTTGGTTCTGCAGTTTATACCGGTCGTGTTTAAACGAGAGAGATTCTGAATGAGAGCGGGGTAGACAGTCCACCAAGCTCGCAAGAGCGACGATGATAAGAAGTAGGGAAGGCATGGATGATTTTCCAACGAGGGAAGGACGAGAAAATTGCATCTTGCAAAAGCGTGCAGTATTGAGATCGTGGAGACCTGGGGAAACTCCACTTTTAAGAAAGAGCGTGAGGGGAAGTTCGGTGTATCTTGCGCATTCATTGTCATTCACTTGTTATGATGATATCGACTGCAGTGTCGCGATGTGATCTTTCCTTCCCTGACGTTGATAGATGATATCCCGAAGCGACTCCTGAAACGGCAAGGCGCGTAAATTAAGATTTGGCCTGTGAGCCACTATTAATCCCTGCGGTCTGGGGTAGAGGCTGAAAAGGGCAAAAAAGGGGGTGCACCAACGGGCCCCAGCTTGGACCCTCGCAAGACCATTTCTTGGGCATGATGCTTTTCCGTACCGCATGATCATTTACTGCGATGCCGACAACGACGGAAATTAACTATAATGACAATAATGACCATGCAGCGAACTATCATAGGTTTCAGGGGCCACCGGATCGGATCATTCGGCTGTGGCACACAATGAGGGAAGGATTAATTAGTGTTATTCTCACGTAACATGGTGGTTTCTGTTCCTGATTGCTCCCTAGGTATTTCGCCGAGGTCTCGGAACATTTGCCCTTTTCTCCGAAAACGCTCTAATGATGTCGATATTAACTACGAATACCGTTGAAAGATACCCGTCGATAGTTTCTCAACAGTACGACCTTGTCGCAAATGAGCGGGAAAACGGAATAACGTGAATCGTGGTCATTTCACGCAAGTAAATACCGGATGAAGAAGGTGGTATGCCCATGGAACTGGACAGTATGTCGATCTTGGCATACTCATGCCAGACGCGTCTTCGCTTTGACGACACATGTCCAGGTCGTTGAAATCACGATATGCGGCGTGCAGTTTTCATCCGAGCTCAAATGGTGTTAGCTGACCTTTTCGACAACTGTTGTCCTAGCGGGGTATCAGTGAATACATTGTTGGTCCATCATCCTCCTAACAGCATTCGGGTTATTTACCACCGCATGCTGGGCCGCTCTAGTATCATCATGTTTTAATCTTGGGTGAAGTTGCTCGTGAAAATTTTGATAGTTCAGTCTTCGAGTGTGTTGACTAGTCCTGCACGAGAATATTGTTAATCTCGGAGTATGCAAGCAATGCAAAGCTAGCATGCGAGAAGAAATGTCGAAGACCGACCAAGTTCCTTCCGCGGCTGGTATGGCTCCGAAGGACCATCCTCTCCCGAAGTTCTGCTATACAACTCTTTCCTGCTTTACCTCGATCCAAACTCAACATGCCTCCCCTTTCACGCCAACATTGATCCTCACAATCACCGCCTCTCCAGGTCCTTCATTACCGATGGGATTAATGAGTCCACCATTAGTCGTTACATAGATGCAATTCCGGTCCTCAACTCCTCTCCCAAAAGCAACAGCCGTTGGGCCTGCCGTGTCTTTCTTGTCAAGGCCACCCATGATTCTGACACGACCATATTCCTGCATTCTTTCCAGGTCGATTCCAATGCTCGGAAACTTCAAGACTGTATGAGCGACGTTGGTCGCAATATATGCATTGCCATGCACATCAAATGCGAGGTCGTCACCCGTCAAATTTTCCGCGACAATTCTTAAACTGCCTTTCTCATACTGACCCTTATCATCAACTCCCATACGCACAAGTGTAGCACGATCTGAGATCGTAGTGAATACATGTTTGCGAAAGTACTGGACACCATTTATCGCTGGCCACGGAGGACGGTCTGTTGCCTTCCCTAATTCGGTGTCATGAAGCCAAACCGAGACTCCACCAGTGAACACATCGCAAGCGATGAGCTTTCCTTGAACCGATTCAGCCACCAGTACGGTGGAGGTCTGAGGGATCATAGTTGCGCCGTTGAGCCACACTGCCTCTGGAATATCAACAACCTTAGTCACCGAGAGCTCATGTGTACCACTCGGAGGCGAATCAAATTGACGCATATCAACTCGGTACATGGCCCATGTTCCAGCGGTTCCATGAAGCCCAGAAAATGTGTAGAAGATATCAGGGGTGTTTAGATCTTCCACGATTGCTTCAGCTTGGTACTTCGATCCATAGCCACCATCACCTTCTTTCTCATTATTTGAAGTAATTCCAGATCTGGAATTGAAGTCGTGAATGACTCTCAACGTGCTCTGTGGATCGGAAGCTCTAGGATCAACATAGATAATCTCACCCGAGATCATGTTCGAGACTAGAAGTGTACCATTAGATCGAACGGCGAGGTTTTCGAGAAAGGTGCCTGGTTTCATACGGGCAATAATATCGTACGGTAGTAACGCAGCATTGCCGTCGATATGTTCTGACATGATTACTGAAAGTGGAGAGTCATACTCATACTTGGGAAAGGAGCCATATTCGCTATATAGATCGTAGCCAAAGGAGGGGTAAGTAGCAATGAAGTCGGTTTATAATCTGTGTCACCGTCGTTCGTATGCAATCAATTGCTTCATTTTCCGGATGCGGAAATTTCAGGGAGTTCATCGATGCATTCTATTAACTAATCACTAACGCCGTCAATGATGATTGGAGTAGGCTTTCGGTGGTTGTAACATCAAATGCCGGTCGCAATTTGCTTAGGCTTTGTTCAGCCTGTATGATCAATGTGTTTGGGCAATCACGCTTTTCTTCATCATATCGGTTTCTCTCCTCTACAAAGCATCTGTGGTGACTAACCAAGCCGACATCTAAAGGCACCCAAAAACAAATACGAAGTATGAGAGAATGTTATTACTCATTTCTTTCATCAATATTAAGTGAGACTGACAATTGCTTTCGAACCACTGACCAATAGGACATGCATGTTTCGCTGCTGCACTTCATCCCCCCGAAGTGATGATAGTAACATTCCGCCGTACGGGATGCAACCCATCAACCTACTCAGATAACCAACGCAAGCCGTCGATACGACCGACTTGGAGTCTTTCTAGGACGATCAAGGCCAGCCAGCACGAGACGATCGAATAATGTAGATCCGTGGTAGCAAATGAACTTGGAGAATCAATTGATTGATCGACCAGTAAAAATCATACAATTCAGATGAAGTTCTTCCATGGCTGCCATCGAGGCGTATGTGTGAAGCTGAAACGAGTGGTATGACACTCGGTCTGACAATCTCTGATCAGACACGCGTGAGATAAGCAAAGCCCTATCATGAGGCACGTCGAGCGACTGGCTGAGTGGAACGATGTCTTTCATCAGCCTTAGGAAAACCCCAAGTAAGTGGCGTAGACACTATCCAGGTGGTGAGGTTTGGATGTTCCATGATGAAGAGATATATGTACAGTTTTCGAACGAATCAAGTTCAGAGTTCCATAGCGTTCTCTCTTCGGGATATTATTGATTGTTCCAGGCGACATCGTGGATGGTTTAGAATGAGGTCGTAAGGACTCCATCGTATGCTATCTCACATACCGAGATTCGTCTTGATGTTGTACCCAGACTACGTGCCGTGCATCTTTGATAGGCTTGAAGGAGGCGCATTTACCGAAGACTTTGAGTAGCACGAGAGCGACCACAACAGGCTTATTCCTCTCCCGAATCCTGCCGTTGCTGCAGATGTGAGCGGAAAAGGATTCTGAAGGGTAGAAGTTGCGTCTCGCTAAGTTTGGTGATACCAGTTCCTGCGCACAGGGACTCAGGGACTTCCCCGCCCCCGCCTTTTGCCCTTAAGGTTTTCCAGCCTCGCAACGATTTCAGAAAATGTCGATGGCAGGACGACGAAGTACAAAGCTCTTGACTACTCGATTCATTAAGAAGACATTGCATTTACATGTCCCGAAAACATAAAAAGAGGGGTAGCAGAAGAAGGCACGGTGAACCATGCACACTTCAGCCATGAAAGCCCAAGTTTTCGTGCCTTTGCTGCCGCCAAGGGAACATCTAAGAAACAACATCAGAATCAGATTATCTTGCAGACTATCGATGTTGGTCAGCAGAGGGAGGCGGAGCGAGTCCGGGCGATGAAAAGCGAACATGCAATTGATGCACGACTTCTTACAGAGTAGAATAGGTTGCGCCATAGCCAGCCCTCTCAATACATGCCGTCGAAGTTGTAGAATCTGACGAATGTTATATCGTCTGACCGTATCTCTCTTTCAGCTCTATGGTCAGCAAAAGACGGGTGAGAAAATTACTAGCCCTCATATCAATCAAGGAAGTCGACCCTTAATCAATTAGACTTTTTCTCGAAGTTTCGTTGCGTATTAAGTACGCAGAGCTCGCGAATTGTTGCATCGCAAACCAAACAGCTAATCAGCCAGCCAGCCAGCCAGCCAGCCAGCCAGCCATGATGTCGTTCTTCATATATTTCTTCAGCAACAATCTAGCAAGACTTACGAAGACAAAAAGTCGAAGTCGCAAAGAGGCCATTCATCATGGCGATGATTTACTCAAGGATCCAAATCCTCCATGGGAATTTCCTGGAATTTTGAGTGACTTCAGAGCTCAATCTTGCTTGACATTGATACCAGAAGACGCGCGCGAAGAAGAAAGTCTAGAAAATCTCGGTCTAGACGTTGCTGATGACGTAGCGAATTTGGGTGGAGACATTGACGAGGGAAAGGAGGAAAACTTGCAATTGCGACCGACACAAAAGACTAAATCCCAACCTCATTCTTATTCTACTCTTCTAGCTCTTCCTGCTGCTCCTCCGGTCCAAATTTCAATCGACTTAAACCTCAATACCAAAACCTCTCTCTGCCGCATCCCTTCAGGCTCTTCCATCAGCATATATTCATCGGACCCTTATTCATGCGACACCATGGATTCCACCGACACCAAGTTCTGGCGACGAGCTAAAACCCCTGTCTTCGCAATTGGCCAATTGGAACGCAAGGCACAGGAGCATAAATCGGACCCGTCAGAATCAATAGCTGCCGGTTATCGATGTCTGCTCCCACCACGACGTTCCATCGCTCCACAATTGGATCTGGATATACCTCACAAGCCTCTTCGCCCGGTTAGAAAAAGTCTACGAAAGATCAAATCTCAAGAAAGCCTTCGAGATCTCTGCAAAAGCCATTCCGTATCACCGTTTTCGGCTTCGGATTGCGAAACTCTCGTCGGTTCGGATGGAGGGACATCACCGCGTCACTCTTTATATCAAGACGACCTTAAACATAATCCATTCGATGCCGGTACCGACGATTTACCCAGGTCGAATAAGATATTGGAAGAGTCCTCCCCGGTCGAGCAAGACGTTGGTCTCCAGATTTGCTCCGATCTACTTACCAGCAAGCTGAGAACGGCCTTACATCGACAAAACCTAAACGACAAGAAGCTTTCTGGTCTACAGATTCTGCTGATGATTGAAGCATATGAATCTGTAAGGGAACAGCTGCGAGAAGACTACCAGCGTGATAAGCACGTGACAGACACTGAAGCCGTCCTCGACAACTGGATCGAAGCTTTGTATACGATATATGAAGAGTCGATCTTATCAAAGAGAAACAATCGTTCTTTTCCGAGGCGTCCATCGATGTCCAGCAGCCAAGGAAGCGACGACTCGTTGTACCGGTGGAAATGGAGTCCACGACTATCACCAAGACCGCTTTCAACTTTCGCTGAACACTTCGATAATCGTGGCGGACGTTGCGTCTCTAATGTTTATGGCTGATTGTGTGCTTCAAATGGAAGTAGATCGATGGGATTGGTGGATGGAGATATATCGTCGGATAGCGAGGTTCATGGGCTGCAAGCTATTTAACGGCTACTATAACGCGCTCACCATAAATGATCGATGTCGCGATACCATTAGTCGCGCGGTCCGCTGCTGTCCACAATCATCGTCCGAAGCTGCACCTGAGTTATGGTGAAATATCGAGCCTTTCATGACACACCATCCTACCGAGTGTTCTCAGCTGTTGGAACTCAGCCAACGCCCTGACTCCAGACATAGTATCCACGGGAAACAGAGGGCCATATGTCTGCAGCCTCCATCAACGGGGCATGCGCAGCCACAAGTAGGATGCATTCATCTAGGAGCAGTTCACAACCTGGACTACAGGCAGTTGGGAGATGTAATTCAGTGTTGATGCTGTCATGTGTGGATCAGTACCCACTCTGAATACCTGTTCGGACCGCAGCGCATGAGGAAATGTGAAGAAGGAGAACTCGCTACAACATCACGATCACGAATGAACGATCTTGCGAGTACTGGACATTGAACCACACCCATGATAAACGGGTGTGCTTCAAACTCCCGAAGCCAACCGACAAGTAGCGAAGAGCGGGGAATGAAAGAGCGTGCGAGGAATGAAAGCAAAGTCAAGGAAAGCGTGAACGAGAACCATTAATCTCCTCTCTTTTGTTCGCATCACGACTCATGGATCATGAATGATAAATGTAATAGCTTTGTATTTTCTAATACCTAATGAATAATGAATTATACACCGCTCTTCTTGGATGGTTTTCTCACATAGATTTTCTTGTTGGTTGGTTTTCTCTCATGGATTCTTCTGGGTTGGTTTTCTCTCATGGGTTCTCATGTGTTGATTTTCTCTCATGGGTTCTCGTGTGTTTGGTTTTCTCACATTGGTTTTCCTGTGTTTGGTTTTCCTGTGTTTGAAGTGGATGGACGTGAGAGGGTCTTTTGGGTGAGATGAGAGAGTGCTTCTGATGTTTGTGTGAAGTTGTGTGAAAGTGAAGGGAGTCTCTTTCCCTGATATACACCGGAAGGTGATTGAGTCTCCATGATGTTGGATTTTTGTTGGAACAAGCAGAATGTGATGATTTGTGAGAATAGTGTATGTAGAGGTGCTGTGTGACCTCAGCCTGCCAGACTGAATAATGTCCTCTTGGACTAAGTGGTGGGATATGATCGTCCTTGAGAAGCTTGGAGAAGTGACGTGTAAACAAAGCCTGCTAGGCCAAACGATATTTGCTCGGGCTGACTGGCGGGACATAAGTGCTGTCAATTGATAATGTTTCGAAAACGATCTTTTGAAAATGATTTTTCACCCTGGAGGTAGGACTGGATGATTAATGTGACATGATTGATGAGACATCATGATTGATGCGACCTGATTGATGCGATATGATTGTTGTGACATGATTGATGTGATATGATTGATGTGTAATATGATTGAAGAAACATGACTGATGCAACAACGACTTCTCTCGAAAATACAAGTCTCAACAGACATGTGTGTAGTCGCAACCATAACATCAAACTGTAAACCTGAAAACTGACAAAGTGTGAAACCCAACAACTCCTCTCTCAGCACCAGGGCCAGAGTAAAAACAGAAGAGTGGACAAGAATGAGTAGGAGTCAACAACCATAAACAAGAGTGCAAGAACATGATGTAAATGATACCAGGACGTCTCCCAATACCATTCACCGGCACAAGAACGAAGTGAGGATACCGGGACGTCTCCCAGTATCGTTCACCGCATCCTTGACCTTCTCATGGTTCACCCCGGGGTATGATCGCCTTCTCATAGATGTTGTGGTTTGGTGTCGCTCGTCCCTCTTGTCGATGGATTCACTGAGTGTTTTTTCTTCAACGGATATGATGTTCCGTCAACTTGAATTGCTGTCCGGTTTTGTTGATTCCGATTCAGTCCAGCATCGTATCAGACTGTGATGATAGAAGTCTGTTTCCCCCTCCCTCTCCAGTTGCCTCCCCTCATAAAGGTCTCCTCCACTCATAAACTCCTCCTCCACTCATAAACTCCTCCTCCACTCAAAAAATATCCTCCCCAAACACCCATAAGTACCTCCCCCTAAAACCCATAACTCTCACCACGATAGCTGTTCACTCCTTCCCCTTCAGGCTGGTTGTTCGCAATGGCGGTTGCGTCCGGATAGTATTTGCCTCCTAAATAGATGTGTCTTCTTCCGGCTGCTGTGTGCTAGAAGATTCGTTGCTGTCGGATTTGTTTCTTTGGTCCTGGGCAACGAAGGTTTGTAGTTAGGATCAGTGTAGACCACTGCTCCTTGGCGACGAAGGATCCGCGGTCTCTTAGAGAAACCACTTCCCCGATTAGTGTAGAATCACTAGTCTCGGTCTCGCAACCACACGACTCTGTATAATCAGTGCCATTTCCTTCCTCGGTGTCAGACAAGTGTAGAATCACTAGTCTTGCAGTCAAAGAGCTCTGTATAATCAATGGGCTCAGTGCTGTTTCTCTTCCCAATCCCATCTTCTCCATCCCAGACCAATGTAGAATCACTAGTCTCGCATTCCAAGAGCTCTGTATAATCAGTATGCTCAGTGCTATTTTCCTCCCCAACCCCATCCTCTCCATCACAGACCAGTGTAGAATCACTAGACTCGTAGCCAGCCACAGAGCTCTGTATAATCAGTGGGCTCAGTGCTGTTTCTCTCTCCCCCCCCTATCCCTCATCCTCCCCTTAAACCTCATCATAATCCCCCTCCCCATCGTCCTCATCCTCATTCTCATCCTCATCATCCGTTACCAAGTCAATAACCACTCTCCCCTCTCCCACATCCTCATCCACTCCCCACATTTGACCCTCCAGAATCAGCCCATGATTCGAAACATGAATATCTCCGTAGCCCGAAGATCCTTCCCCACGATCAGAATCGCCGGTAACGATCTCATTGGTAAGGGACCGGGTCAACGACGCTACTGATCGTGCCCTGGGTCCAGAGTTTTCGTTCGGGACCATGAAAGCTTGTTGGCCGTTGACGACTGGTGGGTAGTAGATGTGATGGTGGTATGTGGTGTCGGCGTGGTAAGAAGCACTTGGTGCGTGGGTGTGATATTCGTCTCCCGGCGGTAGTCCCACCGAGAGGTATCCGCTGTGCTCAATTGGAGGGACAATGATACTGAGAGGTTGTCGGTCAACCAGTCTCGATGGATCGGGGTGAATGCGGCGATGCATGCTTCTGTAATACCTCCCTGCATCGTATTCCTCTTCCACCAC
Organism: Rutstroemia sp. NJR-2017a BBW; assembly: GCA_002946425.1. Lineage (NCBI taxonomy): Eukaryota > Fungi > Ascomycota > Leotiomycetes > Helotiales > Rutstroemiaceae > Rutstroemia > Rutstroemia sp. NJR-2017a BBW. The sequence continues at coordinate 26,234 of NJPT01000062.1, forward strand.
TTGTTGGGCCGCGCGCGAACTCTCACCCGGCGAAGGGATCGAGACGTTAAATGCCGCCGGTCCCATTTCCTTCCCCTTTCCCTTCCACTTCCCATTGACCGGGTCGATATTCTCGACATCCTGTCTCTCCTCCCAATCCCCATCATCCTCCAAGACCTCAACCGTCCGGTACGGCGGTCGTCCTCCACTAATCACCTCACCCTGCAAGTCCACAATAGCCTGCAGACTTGCGACCTTCCTCTTCAACGCAGCAGTATTGAGATCGAGATAGACCTCTCGATCTGCAATCTCTCGGTCCAATTCGGCTTTCATCTCAGATCGTAGTTCGTCCGAGTAAACAATCGCCTCTTGGTAACCACTGACCTCGCCTTGGAGAGATGCTATGTGCTTACGTAGACCGCCATCTACGTGAGCAGCATACTCAAGCTCGGTCTGCTGGGCTTCGGTTAAGGTTTGGATGTTGGCGGCGTGTTCCTGGTCTTTCTCTGCGAGGTCTTGCCTATGTCCGGCACTGTAGTCTCGCAAGGCTGCGTAGAATCGCTGCGCCTCAGCGGTGAGTTCGAGCTGGTGTCGCTCCTCGATTTCTTTCATCTGGTCGGCAAGCTCGTCTCGTCTACGCCGATCCAGGTCTACGAGCATCTTCTTGTGCTCTTCAACGGCATCTGCATGCTGTTGATCTTTCCTCCGTAATTGTCTCGCGAGAGACTCCTTTTCTCTAACGAGGGCTCGCGAGAGTTTATGTTGCTCGGCCAGGCGGTCCGAGAGGTACTTGATATGAGAGATTGCGCCCTCTTTCTCCTTTGCCTGGGATTCAATAGTGGCGGGGAGGCTGGGAGAGTTCTCGCCAAGAGATCTAGGAGCGCCGGGGAACGGAATAGGAGAGGATGGTGGGGTCGACGTCCTGGAGCGTTTATTCGCTGATTCGGTTGTGGTGTCATCGACTTCGTCAATTCTGCGCTTCTTGGAAACGCTTGTATTGCGCTCGATGTCAGAGGAAGATGGAGTAGAAGAGGATGGAGTAGAAGAAGATGGATTAGAAGAGACGGAGGGGTGGCCAGACGTGAAAGTTGTTGAGCTAGTTGCAAAAGAAGTAGAGACAGAAGTTTGTTTAGACGACTTTCCGACACGGTCGCCGTTGAATGATGCTTGGGAAGACATATTTTCGGCAATTGAATAGTTTTAAAAAACTTGATGTAGTAGTTGTCGTTCGTGTTAAGATCTCTGGACTGTATGGTGGTAGATGTTTTCAATAGTTGCTAAGTAGTCGTTTAACGGAAGTTGACAAGTTGTTTTGACAAAGATCAAAGAGTAGAAGAAAGGTAAATTTCTTGAAAGTTACGTTCGACGATTGAAAAAGTTGGCTGAGGAGTGGCGGAAGATGGGGGATTCAGAGACTTCTTATGCTACACTTGGATAGCCCAAGCCCCTAATCTAGAGGAGATAAATGCATTCACTCAAATATAATCTACGCATATTGTTGGCTCACAATATCAATCATGATATTCACTGTTTCCACGGAACGCTTGACTGTGGTGAAAATTTGTAAGCGAAAAAGAGATGGCCGGGATAAATACATTTGAGCGAATGGATGTGACTCGAAGGTCGCCGACTATCATTTTGTGTAAATATGAAGCTACAGGAGGAGCCCATTTCTTTGTACTTCAAGCCATGGAGGTCTTAGTACCGTATGTATGAATATCCATCCAGTACCACAGAAGAGATTCGGTTGTACGGTATCTTCCACGTGAGCCATCCAGCTGGGTGGTTGTTACAAGAGATGTAGGCCTGTAACGCGGCCCTTCTCTCCCACTCTGATTGGGGATAGGCAAATCCGAATTCACCATACAATCTGAGCCCTATTGCAATCCACTTTAGTGCATGCCAAGGTTCGCAACTAATACACTGTACAGATGTTCGGAGCAAAGGGTGATGTCGGCTGGCTGGAGCTTGAATGGTGCGAGATGTTGGAAACGGCCCGATGCAGAGCAGAGAGAAAACCGAGTGCATGGCCGGGAAATGAGAAATGGGGAAGACCAGGCAATAATTGGAGAATCCAAATTCACTTATGACTGGATGAAGCCAATCATTATAGTCACATGTAAATGGCAATTAGCAGAGTGAAGAAACGCACGTAATGTAGAACGCGTCAAGCGTCGGCCTTCGCGTCTGCTTCCTAGAAGGCCGACGATTAGGGCAAAGGATTAATGAAACGTAAGATCATAAGGGAATATGGAATGAAACTGGACGAGTGACCAACGACCGCCGAGACTCTCACGAATAATGATTCACCAATCATGATATACAAGTGATCATTCACAAGTAATCTGTCCATATTTTACAGACAGTATGAAAATGAAAGAAGAGTTCTAACTCCATGAAGTGTAATCCACGCAACTATTAGGTAGAAGCAGGTACAAGGGGTCTCACAAGCAAAACATAAAACGCAGTAAAGTAGCAGGGTACTTATCCAATATGAGTTGACAGTATGTACTGCTCTTAGAAACTTAGAAGACCTGCACTGTGCCATACTCATCATATCCAAGACTTGCATTTGCAGAACCAATATACCTGTGGTTCGCAGCAGTCCAAACATCAAAACCCGGCCGACCTGACATATGCGTGGCTCCGTCCCAAATATCTTCCATCTCTTCCCTGAAATCGCTCTTCTCTTCACCATTCCCGATCCTGAGCTTCTCAAAATAGCAGTATCCCGCGTAAAATATTCCGGTCGTGTTGCCGGCCTGAGGACCGTCTTTTGCCATAAATGTCTTCAGCTGGGCCGATGACAGCTTCTTGCCTCCTGGAAGACATTTTGAAACCTCGCGTAGAAAGCCTGCCTGTGTGATGCCATCTTCCTCCAGGTAATCCGATATCTTTTCGCGTAAGGAATCGCAGGTGTCGTACACTTCGACAGTCCGATCCTCCTCACCTGGTAATTCAATACAGGAAACATCAACCATGTCGCATTCTTTGGCGGTTGTCTTCTCTGGCTTCTTAGTGACTGATACCTTGGGATCACTAGACCTTTGGCAGCCCTAGTCTTTGTGTCTGTTTTCATCGCAGTTGGTGTCTTGCCCCCTTTCTCTTTCTTCGCTCTTATGGGCATCGTCGTAGATGCAACGGTTTGTTCTCCATTCTGAGCTACGGTAGGATCATTCTTCTTTTCCGCTGTGCGATGTCTTTTTATCCATCGTAGATATTGTTCTTTTGAGTCGAAAATTAATGGTTCCTCTTCCTTCATTTCCTTCTCCAATTGCCTAAAGAAGTCCCACCCTTTACGGCAAACGACATTCTTGCTCCCAACTTCAAAACCTAGCGCTTCACAGGACATGAACTTTTTGTATTCCTTCTCTAGCACGCCGATAAACTCCCACATAGGCGTCTTGCAACCTGCTCTTCGCAACTCCGTGCTTACACTTTCAGCTCCTCTTGAACAGGCCAACCACGGTACTTTTTCTTTGGGTTACAAAGGAATTTATCTTCTAGAGGAAGTATTCGCTTGAAGAAATTTCTGATCAGCTCTTCATCTGTTATTGAGCATGGGTCGCAGCCTTTCGTATTGAAGTATAGAAACGCTACGACGACGCCAATGCATGATGGATAGACGTAAGTTGATGAGACATAAACTTACACATGTGTCGTCATCATGAGGAGCAGCTGCAGTTGTAGCGTTCAAATCTGCGACGCCTAAAGGTTTCCTTGCTCGAGACATATTGGCTTTTGAGGTAGAAGAACTTGCTTGATCAAAATGAAGACCGTTACTTATTGTTTACAAACGCCGACCTCTCTCAATCAACTGATTACCTGGGCTATCAGGGCATTCGTGCTGAATAATCGAGCTGAACGGTGGGCGGTGAGCGTATCACGTGTCTAGTTTAAGTGGTTTTTCGCGGGCGCGGCGCGACATGTCGCGTTTCCACCCAAGGGTTTCTGCCTCCGAGCTCGAACAACCGCGAAAATCCACATCATTGGTCATCGGCGCAAAATTCCACTTTCTTGTGAACTACTGCCGTTCGATAAGAAGATGGGTTCCGATGAGCTTGCTATATCCCCCTGACAATAGATCTTTGCAGCCATGGTGGAAATCTCGTCGGCTCCTGCGAAATCGATCAACCTTGGAACAAGACCGCCGACACCTCCACGAGAATCCGAAAATACTGAACGACAGCCTGTAACGGCTGGCTACTTTCGTGGGTTCTTTGCCTCGAAAGCTAGCTCCCCAAGGCAACCGGCCACAATTACACCAAAGTCATCTGCCGAGCTATCAACTCCCACCACATCGAGGAAGAAGGTTGGATGGTCTGATTTGTACAATTACGATGATCCTACAACCGTATCCTCAAATACAGGCACACCGAATGAGAAGACTCTCCAGCGACTACCACCATCTGCAGACCGTGTTGCGACCAAGTCAATTTTGAAGGCATATCATGGGCCTAGTCTTACAAGAAGCACGTCCGACTCGTCTGACCTTCAAGACAAGAAATCCATCTCGAAGCCTATGATATTGGAACCCAGAATGCTCGAATCAACAACAAAGCAGCTGGCGGGAGCGGATAGGAGCGCAAAGTTGGATGCTTATGTGATTTTATCACAGGCGCTCAAGGCATGCGACAATGTTCCGAACAAAAAGGCCCTATCGGATAAAATGGGTCTTCTTCTGCAGTTCATACGACGAGACCTCAACGCCAAAAATGCTTCTGGAGCGCTGGACATACAAATCGCAAAGGAGGCTTTGATTCTGGTATCGAGTTTTCTAGAGAAGAAAGTTGTTGCAGATATGTTAGATTCGGAGTTTAACAACTTTCTGGTCAGCTATGCGATTAAAACCTTCGAGGACCCGCAAATGTCGAAGGAACTGGTCAAACTACTTATGTTCATTCTTGCTCAACAAAATTTCCCGCCAAAGATCATGACTGCTGAAAGAGTAGTTAGACTCATCTCTGATCTTCACAAAATTGAGGAATATGTCAAGGGCAAAAGCATTGTAGAGCAGCGCATCAACGTCTATCGGACTCTCCTTAGACAATCGCAACCTCAGATGATTTCCGAAACTGAATGGTTCAAGGACCTGTTCAGCGACATGTTGAGTTCTTATCCTAATGTGAGATCTACGGCAATTTTATTCGGTGAAGAGGTTGCCGCCACGTTGGGTACGAATAGCAAAGTTTCTGGAAAGTTTTTAGAGCTGTTCAAGGAATCGGATGGAAGCGGTCAAAGATATGGCACATATTTTATTGATCGATTGAAGAAGATGGTTTCCAAAAAACCACCTGTTCCTGTCCCTCAGATATGGAGCGTTATCATCCTATTTCTTCGTGCTCGACCTAGACAGCTCGAACAATGGACATTCGCAAAGCCAATGCTGGAAGTCATTCAAATGTGTTTCAACTCGAGCGACAAGACTACTCAACTCGCTGCAAATGCAGCGTGGAACCGCATGGTGTACGTCATTCGTCCAGACGAAAAGACCACCCCGAACATGGTCGCGACACTCAGCCAACCAATGATTGGGCAACTCCAACGAAGGGATGTCAGAAGGACCTCTAAATCAGAAAATGAGCATCGAAAGTCTATTCTGAGTAGTATTTGTAATCTTTTATATTACGCACTGAAGCCGACTGCACCATCGTCCCAAATCGAAAAGTATTGGGATGAGTACGTTATGAAGATTGTCGGGAAACAACTCATTCGCAGCGACTTGGGAAACCTTCGGGAATCCGTGGACAAGGATCTTTCTGACGCCTGTTCCATTCTTCGAGGCTTGTTTGATTCAAGTACCCCGAGGCCTTGGAATGAATCTAGAGCGACTTCTGCCAATGATATCACTGCCAACGAACTCCCAGCTTTAGAACCCCGATGGCTACGAAAGAATTCTTTTCGCGCATTTCAGCTGCTTGATCCTTTGATTGAGTTACTCTACTGGGATCTGGTCCGACCTTCTAGTGATATCAGACTACTCTGGAAAACCTATATTTCTTCTATTGCTTCTGCGGCAGCTAAAGAAGTCAAGACTTCGAATGATACAATGACATACATTGCTGTCTTGTTTGGTACATTGTATAGAATTTGGCAAAAGGGACCTCAAGGCTTGGAATGCCAAGTGCGACCTAAGGACGGCGAAAAAGATTTCTTTGGGAGTTTTGGAACACTAGTCACCTCATCAATATCCCGATTTGGGGTTATTCCTTTTACCGAAAGACAACTGTCCATGGGTCAAATGGACCAGTTTCTAGTTGTTACTACACCTTCGCAGCGATCGGGAAAATCGTTAGGCCGGATAGAGTCCCCTCTACATCATATACTTCTATTGCTCACTACCTTTTTACCTGGGGCTCAGTATGGTCCTAAATTTGTTGATATGGTAGCGAGTATTCTTACCCCCTTCTTTGATGCTCGTCGTTTGAGTAAGGGTAAGATGGACCTTGTGAAGGATCTTTTGGAGCTTCTGCCAACGACTGGGGACGTTGAATGTTGTGGCCCTATCTGGTCTTTACTGGCAAAATTTGCGCTACAGGCTATAAATGTGCGCGACGAAACTGTTACTAAGAACAGTATACACACAGAACACCCCGTAGGCGGCGAATACCGCAACATTGTCAAGATACTGGAGATCGGACTTGCTCTTTCGCCCAACGAGCCTCTCGAAGCGTGGGATACCTTATTCGGGGCTCTTGTGACTTCTGCTTCTACTGACGCCGGTGATGGCGGCAGAGCTCTTGCCGTCATTGAGCCTGTAGCCAAGGCTCTCGTTTCAAAGTGGTTACCAAACGACAGACAAGCTCCATGTAACATGTTCTACTGTCAACTGTTACTGTCGGAAGCAAGGTATCCCAAGGATCGACAAGCATTGGATGCAGCTCGCACAATTCTGTGGGGGACGTCAACCGCTGGACCGAAGGTTGTGGCTTTCGATCCTTACTTTCACCTTTATGATTATATGTCTCGTTGCTTGGAAGCCTCTTATGTCAATCTTTCTGCGATCAATGAAGCTCAGGCTTCTAGTCTGCTAGTAACTCTGGAAGCACTTTTGAAACGATGTCCGCAGAAACTGTGGATTAATTTCCTCATCCGAGTTCAGGACGGATTATCATCCTGGTTTCGCGACCAAGACGCAAAGATTACCCACAGAAGTATCTTGTTGTCAAATGTAAGATATCCAGTTGCGGTATTACGTCTTATGCTAATTCTTATAGGTCGTCTCCCTTTGGACCACTGTCTCATCTCTGCTTGCCCATACAGAAAACGAGCCCTCATCAATACTAACCGATTTGGAACATTTGATATCGTCGAGCTTGGAAAGTAAGCATGCTTCGATAGCGAACATTGCGATTGAAATGTGGAAGACAACATTTGAATCTACCAACCAAGATCCACAATATCCGATTGCCATTCGGAACGCCTTGCATAAGCTCGCCTCTGTTATAGATATTGAAATCCTACATACTTCAGGAAATTTAGAAGCCAGTAGCTTTTCCACGCGCGGGCAATTCCTTCCATCTCTTGACCAGCAAGACGAACCGAAAATCAACTCGATTCCCAGATTTATGCACAAGGGCAAGAAGCTAGTAACCGAATCTGAGACTCGCAATGACCGGCCACGGGAAAGTGTTGGGAAATCATCTCCATGCGTTCTAATTACAGTCCCGGGGAATCAATCGAGGGGCAAGAGATCGCACGAGACAACGCCAGAGCCGGGTAAAAGAAAATCGCGAAAGAAGAGCTCGGTTGGAAAACTGCGACACGAAAACTCTCAGATACAGTTCGAAGCGATTACTGGGTCTTCACCTATTTCAGATGCAATGGAAGAGTCGCAGCACTTGACTGAACGACAGAAAGAAGTTCGTGAGCGTCAGAGAGAAGAAGCTGCTTTTATGTTTCCAGATATTAGATCTAGCCCACGCCCTAGATCCGGCACGCCATCTAAGGCGTCTGAAAAGTCACAGCCTTTACCTCCTCATTCGTCCACAAAATCACGTCTACTTGCATCAGCCAATGCTGTAAGGCAGACAACGCCAGATCTGCGAGCTTTAGATCAGGATAATTTCATTGCCTCGTCACCCACACCAGCACGAAAGCTATCTGTACCAAGAGGTCTCTCCGGTCCTCCCTCTTCTTCGCCAGAATTAGCTAGTCAGCGAGACTCATTATCGCCACTATTTGAGGAAGAAGCTTTGGACATCCCATCATCACCTCCACAGCCGACCACTGTACAAAACAATCCACGAAGACTTGCAACGTCGTTTACTTCTACATCTCAAAAGTCCCCGGCACCACTAGCGCAAGCTTTCCCTCTGACTGCTTCGGAAAATTTTGATGTTACTTCGTTGCCTAACGAGATTTTGGATACATTTGGCGGCGATAACCCAAATCGCGAGACTCCCAAAACACAAGTCCATATTCTTGGTCTTGATCCTTGCCAGACTTTCTCGACATACCGCAGCACACCACAAGAACATGGAGATGCGGGCATGGATAGTACGATAGAGCTAACTAGCACCGAAGAACATGCTCGAGAAGCTTACCTCCGAGCTCACTTTGATGTTGAAAAAGCCGATCAAACAATAAGTTCTCTAATCGCCAAATCGCCGATTCTTGAGGAGACTCTAGACCTACCATCAACACCAAGGAGCAACCTGCGAAATTTGTCCACGCACCAAATCCCAGATACACAAAAAGATGTTTTCCTTGATGCTAGGTCCAGTCCCTTGTCATCAGATAGAGCTGCTGGAAGTGACGAGAACTTCCAAGACGCAGTTTCATCACCCCGCCAAGTGGGAGTAGAATCACAAAACCTACCCGTGATGCCCTCGGCTTCTTTACCGCTGAGTGATCTCGACGAATCTAGTCTTTTGAGAATAGTCGATCAATTCGAAAAAGATCTCAGCACTACTATTGTCTCCACACCTGTAAAAAAGTCAAAGCAAAATGCTGCTGATTTTGAGGAGTCCGTGGGTACTAAGGCGAATTCGACCCAGCGACGTTTGGCACCCAACCCCAAAACCACTCATGCTAGTGGACAATCGAAACCCAAAAATAGCCGTCCGAATGAACCATATGTTTCATCTGGCCTCTCATTGATACCCGAAACTCCAGCGCCGCTACCTCAAAAGAAGGCTATCAGAGAATTGGGAATGGAAGATGCAGATGAAAATCTGGATTCTGACCTGACGGTTGTTGTGCAAGCCCCAGATTCCTGGAAGCTGTTCAACCCCTCCAAGTCACCAAATGGTGGGGAGAAACGCAACTGGACTTCGATACAGACTGAAGATCAGGATGAAGCACCATCGAAGAAGCGAAAGCTCGCTGGTACTAATCGAACAGAGAGTGAGGTGTCGGATAGTCAAGATCCACCTCTTGGAAGTAAGTAGACTCATATCAGTGAACTATATGTTTCTGAGCTAACCATAACATCAGTACAATCAACCGCTTCTGCTATGTCTCAAGGTAATCCGCGAGGGAAGCGAGGTCGTCCGTCAAACCGAGGGAACAAGAAACAAGACATCTCCTATTTAATGTCGGTGGAGATTAATTCGCCACCCCTAGGTCAAAGTATAACTAGCAGCATGGCGGAGACTAGACTCAATCGTTCTACGATATCTGAGCCCGTAGTCACTCCAGAGCCTATCACGGATCCATTTAGCGCTAATCCTTCGTCAACTCGAGCGGAACGGGCTAGTCGACGACGCAACCGGACTGCAGAGATTGAGGCCTCTGGTGTAGATACCGCAAGTGTAGAGCTTGGAGAGTCTAGCTCCGCTCCTATTGTGATGCAAACGAGCTCTATTATTGCTTCGGGGCAGGTGCTTGCTACCAAGTCTACAAGCTCAGCGGTCGTCGCTCAGACGTCACTTGACGAGGATGATGGTGAAAATCCCGGTGCGGAAGCCGACGGGTCGGAACTTGACCTTGTGGAAGAGACACTTTTGCAGTCTCAATTGGCCGAGGAGATGGAAATGGAAGAAAGAGGGGACGGAATAGTCGCTGTTGAGATGGAAGCTTCTGGTTCCCCTACGTATCAGAGTATGAGGGCAAAGCTGTCAAGTTTGGTCGACGATCTTGGGAAAGCCTCGTTGACTCGAAGCGAGATCAGCGACATGGAGGACTTGTTCATGGAGGCGAAGATTAAATTGTTTGGAACAATGAGACGAACGTGATTGGTATGACAGCTTTGTGTGACCACGTTGTATCTGGAGTTTTGGTTTGGGCCTGCTTGTGCTACTTGGTACGGAAGGGCATGGCATGGCATCATCAGGTTGGGATGTGGAATGAGAATGAGTGTTATGAAAGGAAGGAATTTGTAATTACTACGATACCACTGCAGATACTGATTCATATTACTCGCACATGGTAAAGCTGCGAGATGCCATTGGACTACTTCTTGAGATGTGCTGTGTAACTAGATGTGATATACAGGTACTGTGTGCGCTATGCGGAGCTCGGCTTCGCATTGGTAGGTCGTCGACATTATATTTACTCATTTGGCCCTCTGCATTTGCCCTTCATGATTCACCTGTGATAAGCACTGCCTGCTTCTGCTAAGTACATTTCGCCCTTTCCCTTACTTAAGAACGAAGTATACGGTGACGTCGTACCCAATCGTTCTCGGCCATCTGCCATCTGCCATTCTCAAGCTTTATCCCCATACCCACTTTTAGCCTCAATTGGTTTCCAGACTAAGCTCTATTGAAACGCCGAGCACTTTTCCTATCCCTGTCAGCATGCACGTCCTCTTCGTGTTTCATGTTTCTCGCTTACATCCCACATTCCGTTTCCAGCTCCGTCTTAGGTTAGGTAACGCTCACCGAACTTCTACCCCTCCTCGCCCTCCTCTTCCCTTCGTGTCTTACCTCTACCACAACAACCAACCAATTCGAATACCTTCATCTTTCTCTTCGCCTTCTGCAGGAATCTGACCGAAGGGCATACGCAGTTATAGGTGTTTGCCCTTTCTTCGCCCTACTCATTCTTTCATGCTGCATATCATGTTTACCAGCAAGAAACTAACTATAAGTACCTCGCTATAGTAGACTTATTTCCCTCCTCGAAACGTCATCACATCATCATATAACTTCGAACAGTCTATCATTACTACATCCCACACATTCAAAATGGTCGACCGCCCAAAGAAACCTTCCGCCCTCTCCGCTACTCCGGGTCTTGCTCCTCAACCCCAAATCAACATCACACACTCCAACTCCCGTGTATCCGCCGTCCTCCCTACCGGCGAGTCTCTCGAAATCCTCCTCTATGGTGCCACAATCATAAGCTGGAAAGATGCCTCCGGCGCCGAAAAGCTCTGGCTTAGCGACAAGGCCATACTTGACGGAACGAAAGCTGTCCGCGGTGGTATTCCTCTCGTGTTCCCTATGTTCGGGAAAGTCGAAGGAGACGAAGGTAAAGCTAAGGGCGTGGACAAGTTGCCTCAGCATGGATTCGCGCGAAACTGCAGATGGGAATTCTTGGGTAAAAGTACGAGCGAGAGTAGCAGCACCCAGGAAGAAGGTGGCGATAGTAGTGTGAAGTTGGATTTTGGCTTGAGTGGTAGTAACTTGCCGGAAGAGACAAGGAAGTTGTGGGGTGAGGAATTCGGCTTGATTTACAGTGTCACGCTTGGTAGAGAAGGGTTGGGTACCAGTATGGTCGTGAGAAATGAGGGTTCCAAGGCTTGGGAGTTCCAGATCTTGATGCACACTTATTTGAGGATTCAGGTCAGTTTAGATCTTGTTTTTACCTAGGAGGTCTGGATGCACGACAACCATATGCTAACTCTGAAACTACGTAGGATATCTCTCAAATCTCCGTCACTGGTCTGGAATCCTCAAAATATACAGACAAGGTCACCGACCCGATTTCTACGACAACCTCTCCCTCCGAAGCCCTTACCATTTCATCCAAGACCGATCGTGTCTACACCCCCGCTGGTGGCCCTAGCGCTCCAATTGTTGTTTCAGAAGGTGGCAAGAAGAAATTCACAGTCGCTAGAGATAATATGAATGAAGTTGTGGTATGGAATCCATGGATTGACGCAAAGGACATCGGAGACTTTGGACCAAAGGATGGATGGAGAGAGATGATCTGTGTCGAAGCAGGATGTGTTAGTGGCTGGCAAAAATTGGAAGCTGGAGAGACTTGGGAAGGTGGTCAAATTATCACAGCTCATAACTAGCAGTTAAAGGGGTTCGGACATGAGGTAGCAAGGATTTGAGTAAGTTGCTGGATGTGGTCGCAGAATTTGAAGTCAGATATCAATTGAACGATAATTTTTTGGTGTGTTCCATTAGTTCTCTCCAGAATGGTTTCGACTCAGGTGATCCCTCGATAGTGGTGAGATTCAAAATCGTATCTGCTTAAATGCCCGGAGTTTTTCATCAGCTCGCCGTACAGAAGTACCGCGTTGCAGCCGGAATTGTTTCCATTTCGGGAATTTCACAACGTAAGCCGGGTAAGATGAATGGCCACTTACCCCTCTCTTCAATCAGCAGATGCTGCACATCCTCAGACAGGATGTATAGTGGGGTAGTCTCCTCGAAGGGTGAACTCTTCTATCTCTTTACGATGTTAAAATTTCTGAATATCGTGGTATACTGGCATTCAATACTCTGAACATAAGGAGATATCTATCCCATATAGCCATGATTGAAATCAGGTCTACTGACCTGTTCATAAACGCTATTCAGACTACACTTATCGTGTTGCTGACATGGTTCGCTGGACGGAGTCTCTATCGACTCTACCTCCATCCTCTAGCCAAATTCCCCGGCCCTAAACAAGCCGCAATCACGCACTGGTACGAGGGCTACTACGACATCATTCACAAAGGGCGATACATCTTCCACATCGAAGAACTACACAAGAAATACGGTAAACCCCACAAATCTCACACCTCTTCCCACACGATCACTAACCCCAACCCCCAGGCCCAATCATCCGTGTCGGCCCTAACGAACTGCACATCCTCGACCCCGACTTCTACCACACCCTCTACTCCACCACCAACTTCCACGCCAACAAATCCCCCTACTTCTACTCCATGCTCGGCAACCCCCTCGCCACATTCCCCTGCATCGATTCCGCCGTCCACCGTAAACGCCGCGCCGCCCTCTCCCCCTTTTTCTCCGCCGGCGCGATTGCTAAGTTTGAGCCGTTTATCCAATCGCGTATTGATGCGCTGTGCGCTCGTATAGCTGTTTGTGCGGAGAGGGATGAGTCTGTTCCGCTGTTCTATGCGTATCGATGTCTGACGGTGGATATTATCTCGGAGTACGTATTTGGTGGGGAGTTCGGCATGTTGGGGCGGGAGGATTGGGGAGAGGGGTTTTATGCGGCGTGGAGGGCGCTGTGGGAGTTGTCGGGGTTGATTAGGCAAGTGCCGGTTTTGATGCGGGTTTTTGAGGGAATGCCGAGGTGGATGACGCGGTGTGTGAATAGTAAGGCGGGGGAGGTGTTGGATATGCAGGATAAGACTGATGAGGCTACGAGGAGGGTTTTGGAGTTGAAGAGAGACGATATGGAAGGTAGAGAGTGGAAATCTATCATTTGGGAAGTTGCGAGAAGTAGGGAATTGGAGGAAGAGGAGAAAAGTTTTAAGAGGTTGGCCGTGGAGGCTAATAGTTTGTTGGCGGCGGGGTTTGAGAGCACGGGTGCGATGTTGGGAGTAATTACGTTGGAGGTGTTGAGAGATGAGGAGGTGCATGCGCAGTTGAGGAGGGAGTTGGAAGAGACGATACCGGATGAGGGTAAGATACTGGCATGGAGGGAGTTGGAGAAGTTACCGGTGTTGTCGGCGGTGGTGAGGGAGGCTTTGAGGTGAGGTTATGTCGGAGTTGGTGGTGATGTTTGACTAATGTCTTCTGCTTTTGTGCGTAGGATAAGTGTGGGTCCTTTTGCAAGACTTCCAAGAGTCTTCAACCAAGCCATTCAATACAAAGAGTGGACTATCCCCGCCGGTGTAAGTCTCTCCCTTTCCTCTTCTTCCATCCCACCAACAAGCTAACTCTCTTTCCCCAGACCGAGATCGGCCAATCCAACCTCTTCATTGCTCACTCCCCCTCAATCTTCCCTGAACCCCACAAATTCATTCCCTCCCGCTGGGCGACTCCTAACAGTGCCGAACGCCGACGGTTAGAGCACCATTTGCATCCGTTTGGACGTGGCTCGCGTCAGTGCGTGGCTATGAATTTGGCTTATGCGGAGTTGTATAGAGGTATTGCGACGCTTTTTAGGCGGTTTCCGCACTTGAGATTGGATGGCATGGGAGAGGAGGATGGGAAGTGAGTATGGGGATTCTAGAAGAGAAGAAGTGATTGCTAATTTTGGGGATTAGGTTGGTGCATGACTATTTTGCGGGGATGCATAAGGAAGGGACGAGGGTTTTGACTGTTAAAGCTGGGGGGGCAAAGAGGAGGTGGTAGAAATATTTTCGCCCCTGCGCCGGAATGTTAAATGAACTGAAGCGGCTCTGTGTGAGTAGACAGTTGAGTTCCCAGGACTTTTTCTGAGAATAATTATGATTATTTCTCATGTCAGAAATTAGTATATTAACTTTCCATCGGATAGCTGTAATACGCGCTCAACGTCTAGTGTCGTAGATAAAAGCATATTACGTCGTGTTTCTTCGAAACTCAAACGTACCCAGAATAAACAAATCGCACTTCTAAATATGAATCTATATCCACTGTGTTTAATATATAATCTTTTCACCGCGGAGATGAAGTCGGAGTATATGCGCCGTACACGATATGTTCGAAGGAGGGGTGGCTGAGGACGGCGGGTATGGAAGCGAGGAGAGCGTTGGGGATGATGCCGACGATGATGAGATGGTGGTAGATAGATCGAAGGTGGTGGAGGGCAAATTGGCTGTGGCCTTTTCTGCCTCTGCTCTTCAGAACCCGTCACTTGATGAAGTCGCTCTTGAAAACCGTAGACCTCAGAACTTCTCAATTTCTCATCTACCCGCAGCTAATTCATCGACACCGATACCTCGGTCCTTGGAGTCCAGCTGGTGTGTTAGCACAGCTCTGTTGTATCGCTGTAAACATGTTTTGCGTTGGCTTCAATGCTTCATCTCTACGCGTGGCCAGCTTACGAGCAGCGGATCTGGCCTTGATTAACTTGATACCAGCCTTCGCCAGTCTTCATTTGAGCTTCCCAGCGGATGTACTTGGGCTGACACTAAAAACATATCCTAGATTCCATCGTGTACTTGGAGCCATGTCGTGTTGTCTGCTAGCCTTTCACGCGATTACCATCTTAGCCAGCAGAACACCCTTCCCCTTGGACCAAATGGAGAATCTATGGGGGCTCATTGTAAGCATTTCATCTCCCGTCACTCATCATAACCTAACCTATGGCAGGGAGCTTCATCTGCCGGTCTCCTCTTTCTCCTTTCTACACCTTTTCTCAGCAGATTATTCTACGAAGTATACCTCCATATCCATCAGCTACTAGCTGTCCTTCTCATGTATTAGATTTGGCAGCACTTGCGACTGAAACTGTGGCCTGAGCAATTTCATCCCCCTCAATTATATGTCTATATTCCAATATGGACATTTCTCGTCATGTCACTTCTCCAATTTGGGGCAATAATCTACAGAAATTGGCCAGTACGCTCGGCATATTCCAGAGCTTATATCTCTCACGTTGACGATACAGTCAAGATTCGCTTGAAACTATCTCGACATTTGACAGTCGAACCAGGGCAATATATTTGTCTGTGGATGCCGACGATGAGCTTTTGGTCTTTTCTGCAAAGTCATCCGTTTACTGTAACTTCATGGGCAGAAGAAAAGCAGGACTCTTTAGACCTCCTTACGCAAAGACTTCTTCTCAGTAGCAAAGCGGCTCGAAAAGCTGGGGGTAGACTTCAACCACGTCTAGCTCTGTTCATCGGCCCATATGGGACTAGTGCATCCGTTAATCGATACGAGACGGTCGTCATGGTAGCTAGTGGGTTTGGTGTAGCTGGGCAGCAGCCTAAGCCCACCCCTTCCCCGCAACTCCGAAATTTCGATCTCGTCGTCGCCTCCGCACCTGACCACGGAGAGCGTCCTTTCGTAGTGAATCAGGGCTCCTAGGCACACAGCACCATCATCAAGCTCTTTTCGTTGAAGATTTATTGGAAAATCCGGGCCCCCAGCGATTACTAACGATTGTAGCCAACGAGATCGCTTGAATATGATTTTTACGTACATATGAATTTCAGCGAACGCGTCTGAGTAAGCAACTGAGATAAATAGATAGCGACAGAGAATGAATCATCATCACCTCTCTAAGTCTGTTGCTTTAGCGAGTGCTATCAACCGCAGTAAAGAGCACCACAACTATAGAATAAAAACCCTTTAATACTTCTTTGTCTATACGGCAGTCAACTGTTCACTGTTCCTATCTTGAATATTCGTTCGCGATGATGAGTTTGGAGCCTGATCCTCAAACAACGCCCATATCACGCTGTATTTTTCTCACTGGTGTAACCGGATTCGTCGGCGGCACTATCCTCTCTTGTCTCTTAAAGGCACATCCTAGTGTTCGCGTCAAAGCTTTGATCCGTGAGGAAAGGGATGCTAAAGAACTCCAATCGGTCTATTCAAATCTCACCCCCATCATCGGCGAACTTTCCTCGCTTTCTCTCCTCACATCTACGGCAGCGGAGGCCGACTTCGTCATCCACGCTGGAGGTGACAATGTCCCCGCCGTTTGCGCGATAATAGATGGGTTGGCATCCCGTACCACCACTGGATCGCCCATGCCACGGCTCATCAGCCTAACCGGCCCGCGTAGTCTTATCGACCTCTCGAATCCCATCACTGGGAATCTTAGGGCGAGCAGCCGTCCCTGGAGCGATATCACGGACGTGCATACAATACTGAACGTTCCTAAGGATCGGATGCACGCTGGTGCTGATCAAGCCATCGTCGCTCACAGTACTGCTAAAGGGGTGGGCACAATGCTGGTCTCGCCTGGTCAATTGTGGGGCCGGGGCAAGGGTCATCTGAAGAAGGAGAGCAATGCAGCGTTTTATTATGCAGCGGTTAAGAGCCGTGGACGGGCCTTTGTAATCGGCGAGGGTACCGCAACATGGTCGTGGTCTTCCATTGGTGATTTGGGAGATGCGGTCGTGTTCCTGATGGAACAGGCACTAAAGAGTGGGAGCGAGAGACGCGGACAAGTAGGAGTAAATCGAGACGGCTATTACTTTGTGCGTACCGGAGACCTGAGTATGATGGAAAGGGCCAAAGCTGTCAGTGAGCGCTTAGGTCTTGGAGAAGTAGAAAGCGTGTCGGTTGATGCCGCAAGAGAAATCCATCCGTTTGGCCCCATCATGTGGGGTTGTGGTGAAAGAACGAGATCTGACAAGCTGCTCGAGCTGGGTTGGAGGCCGAAAGAGACCGATTGGAAGGCTTTGACGGAAGAGGGAGAGGGAGAGAGGGCATAAGGGTAGTAGTAAGACGGGAATACTAGTAACTACCTCTAATTTACTACCTAATTAAGGAGTATGGGGGTCGTGTTGTATAGTATTTCTTGTCTCGACTAGGTCCGTAGGGTAATAAAGTAAAGGTGCGCGTAAAAACCTAAAGGTTATTCTATACGCTACTATATAGTGATACTTTTGGAGCACCGGTCATCGGTTTGGTTATTCCCCCTCTTTCGAGTTCTCACTTTCTTGAGTGAGTGGATGCCGTGGGCGTCTTGGAGATGAAGCTGGAGTTCCAAAGTAGGATTGAAGGCAACAGAACATTGTTGTGTTCGCAGTTCACTTTTTACTGGCCGCTGTCCAAGAGCATCGATGTGTCTCTGAATGTGGGACTGCCACTTCGGTTTACTCTTGAATTGGTACATCCGTTTGCTGGCCGGTAGTCTTGGGTCTACAAGACAATCATAACAGAAACCTGGCATCGTAAGAACGCCGTTGAAGACCAAGGGATCCAGAAAGACGGGGAAATTCTCCAAATCATTGACATGATCTTGGCAGTGGAGTTCCCACAACTCTGTATCGAAGAACCAATCGCTGCAAAGGAAACAGAGCTCCGCAAAGCCACGTTCTTGTTTTTGTGTCTCTTGGAAGCATTTTTATACGTGGCTCTAGTCGTAAGTTTCGGGATACTTCTCTTAAAGGCTCGGCTTTTGTTCCCCGAAGTCGTCGGTCGCTGTGTTGTCATTGGACTTGCAACAACATCTATATTAGGTTCCAAGCCTGGACGAAAGTCTACCTCTCTCTCTTTCTCTCGCAGTTCCGTCATATCTTGGATGACACGAAGGCCGATGGGGCTTCGCATGTCGGCAACTTCGAACATGCCCTCGGCGAGATGTCGTCTCGCAGGCATCATGAAATTGCAGCGAGCGAATATTTCGGGATGATAACCTTGAGGGTCTCCGGTTTGATATGGCTGTTTCTTCTGCCACTTTCGAAGTCCCACTTCATCAGTCTGGCCTTCTGCTTGCGCAGCTTGGTTTCTTCCTCCCGTTGCTGCTTCGTATCCATATCAGGTTCCAGCTTGAAAGTAGCCATCTTTTCCTCAAGGCCAAGCCAGTCTTGGCGGTTCTCAATCTCATACTGTTTGGCTGCTGGAAGGCTGTGCCATAGATTCGGGTTTCGAGGCAGGGTCAATTCTCTGAAGGTGTCATTCACTACATCCCGCCGCTCGTCACCGAGAAACGTGGCCTGGCCATCGACGCCGGCGTTCCTAGGCTGGTAGTTTGTATGGAATGTCTCTATGTCATCTTGCCCGGCTTGTCCTATCCGCGCATCTGGCGAATAATGCTTGTCTTTGCCACTGTTAGCATATTTACAACAACCTCCAAGCTTTCGTGCATACCGGTCAGAAAAAGGCCTTCTGCCCTCCAGTCATGAATCGTCGGAGGAACTGGGAAACCAGCTCGAATGCCGCATTCCAGATGTCTGCTGCCAAACGCACCGGCGTTTTCAATCCTCTTTGTGCCCTTTGTAGATTGATTCAGGAACAGGGGTGTATCAAGCAGATCTTCCTCCCAATTGATCTGGAACGCTCGGTGTTCCTGAATTGGTGTTGTTGCAAAGAGCTCATGTAATGTCTTGTAGTCCCTAAACGCGCCACGGCTGAGGAATATAGCCAAGTATGGTAAAAGAGGGTTCTGATAAAGAGGGCGAGATACCGCCCTTCAGCAAATGCATGCTGCGGCCTGTTAGGGGTTTAGTTAATATCTAGATTCGTATGTTCACTAAATCTCATTACCTTCTGTGAGGAGTGTTGGTCATGTTCTTCGCGTCCTTAGTAAGCTGCATAGCAAGTTCGGGTCTGTCATCCTCATTCAAAAACACTATTACCATGATATCCTGTGGTTCTCCCAGTCAGCAGAGCCTCGCGCAAGATGGTCTTTCTCATCGATGAACCTTGTAGCGTAGGCCTCTTCCAGAACCCCCTCTGGCCAATGATTCAATATAATCTACGATTCGAGCGGAAGAATACACGATAGCCAAGGTCAAGGCCCAGTCTACCACCCTAGTTCCTGGTGAACAGTATTCAAACCAGTCCACCTTCCACAGCTGCCTCGCAAAATGGTACAGGTGATTCCTGTTAGCATACCGTCGTGCTCTTTTTCTCTCAGGCATCTTCAGCTCACCCTTCAAGGGGCCGTATATGAACTGAATGTGGCGGTTAGCTACCGTGAATTAAGAGCTGGCGGTAGTCAAACATACCTGCGTAACCGACCTCTGTATGTGCTCCGATATTGGGTTATCCGCATAGGCTCGTAGCCAGGCGCCGGTAAAGTTGTTCCAGTAGTTTCGAACGCTTTCAACGCATGGGGGTATCCAGCCGTCCTCTTCCTCGTCTGTGTCGCTGTCCCGGTTATCATATCCACTCTGCCCATCCATGCCGAGCGCCACATGCTTTACGAAGTCTTTCATCCATGTCAAGCTGTGGACCGAAACCACTAGATCCAACTTCAAGTTATCTTCCACAAACTGGTGCTAGAGAGCCAATTGTCTCCGATGATTTCGCTTCGTGCCATCTTCAAGGCCTTTCAGCACTGGCTTGTCGTTCACTATTCCTGTATCCTTCTGAGCGCCCCTCGCTCTCGCTCGCTCGAAATGAGCTTCGGGATTCTTCCCTCTCGCCATTTTCTGGCCGAAGAAGAGATGTAATATAAGTGTTGAATGTGCTGCAAGCAAGATGAATGGCGTAAAGACGTTCGATTGAACTTAACGAAAGAGAATGAAGGGACACAAAGAATGAGAAGACAGATTTGATATCGAAGAAACGCATCAACTGAAAGTCCTAGAGGGAAGGAGAAATGGATTTTCCTGCTTAACATGAAATGAGAGACACGGAGAGGACAACGCCATAGATATAATCCAACCACCAGCATCCCATCCAGACAGCTTTGCCCAAGGGGCCTCATCCTACCGCATCAGCAAGCCGCCGGTGGTGAATCACCTCCAGCTGCTCTCTCTAAGAGGAATCCCGAAATTGGGATCTCCCAACAGGGTCGCGTCGACTTGACGTTTTTCTCATCGCGTACTGCGTGGCTGCTCAGATGAAGAGGGTCCGAGAACCAGGGCCGCGAGCGTGAGACTGAGCGAGAGCACGAGCAGCCTGAGGCAGCAAGATTCGAGCTTGAGCGACCATGATTGAGTTTGACCGTGAGCGAGCGTGAGTTGAGGCGGTGCATATGTGAGCGTATTGAGCCGAGGTTGAGCCAAGGAAGATTTTGCTGAGTCAACGTGGCTGTATCGATGACCCGAGTTGGGATGTGGGTGCGTCCCAGTTACAGTAATAGCATTTTAACTTTCCATCGGACAACTATAATACGCGCTCAATATCTGGTGTCGTATATGAAAGCGCGTCATATCGCGTTTCTTCGAAACCCGAAATATATTCTAGAATAAATAAATCGTATCCCTAGATATGAATTTACATCTATCGTGTTTAACACACAATATCTCCACCACAGAGATGAAGTCGGAGCACGTACGCCGCACACGATATGCTGGGGGCAAGTTGGGGGCGGAGATACTAAGGAGGTAGTGTTGTTTGCGCTTTAGAATGGATGATGCTGATCGCTGGCCTCGATACTAATTTTCTGACTATACAGTATGAGAACTCGGGACTTTTCTACTGCATCGTTGTCCAGGTCGAAGTTACCGAGTGATTGGCCAAGAAGCTTTTGCACTTTTGTCACCTAGCCTCGTTCCACAGCAGGGTCGCAGTTTGGGCTTGGATCTATGTCCGAATGGAAAATGAACTTTTGTCACTTGTTGTGATTGGTCAAGGGGCTTTTGCACTTTTGTCATGGAGCCTCATTCCGCAGAAAGCCGCAATGCAGGCTGAATCTAGATCCTAAATGGAAATACGCTCTTGTCATTGGGCGTAGTTAGCTGGCCTTGCACTGCGACTATATAAACGCGATGTAGAGACGAACATTTAGAGAAAAGAATACGAAGCAATTCTCATCATTCTACAACTCAGAAGTCCTCGGTATATCATCTTGTGCGAACGTTGATGACACGATGGAAGTCGATCCTCCAACCTCTTCTGGCGGCGTTTCAAACGTGGCAGCCCAACCTGGAACCATCAAAGCTAAGAATGATGCGAAATGGGACGCGATGCGAGAACGCATTCACCACATCTATGTGGAGGAGAATAACACTCTCTCAAGTACACGGGATATCATCTACAAAGAGTATACTTTCAGGGCTGGGTATGTCTACTATGCTCTCTACATCTCATCGCCATTCTAATCACATATGAAGGACCCGGAAATGGAAAGACAAACTCAAAGAATGGAAGTTCGACAAGAATCTCAGTATCAAGGACATGCAAGTCGTCGTAGCCAAGCAACAGAAGCGAGCCAGAGAAGAAAAGGATACTGTTTTCATGCATGGCTCAGCGGAAATAACTTCTGAGCGGATTGAGAATTTCAAGCGAAGGAAAGTGTCAAAAATGCCCCATGCAGTTTCTCCGAGTGCTGGTAAGTAGAATAAGTTAACGACTCTAATGACTTTCGCGCTCGAAAGCTGATAGTTTAAACAGAGACTCCAGAGAACGTCACATACTCCACGCCAGGTCCTTGCTCCAATGACACCGAACCCGCGATTTACCATGGCTATAATGATTTATCTGTACGAGACTTACTATATGATACATCCGAGAGGCAACATGAGATCAATCTAGATCTGGAGGAAATTTCTGGTATTAAAAGGATCACAGGGCAACTACTTAGCTCGTGGGGCCATCTCACTTCGCCGGCAATGCTGTCAAACGAACCGAGTGCATCCGCTCAGGTTGAGGAATTGCATGATGACCACCATAGCTCACCGCGCCAAAGCACAAGTGAGCTTGAGTTGGTTGCTAACAAATCCGATGATGAGCCTATCCCTTATTTAATGAATCTGGGCCACGAATCCCACGATGAATTTCGAACTCTTGAAAAAATACTCCGGAGAAATAACGGGACTTTTTGTTGTTTCTATGAAGCACAATCCATCACAGGCAACCATATTTTGGAACTGGATGGCGTCGAACGCATTGCAGTTCTCCATGCTTGCCTCGAACTCAGGACTGGTGTCCTAAGGGAAAGGATGATTGGGTCATACATCAATTCCATGATACTTCGGATTGTTCCGCTTATTATCTCATATTCGAAGTCTCTCATAAGTGAGGACGAACATTATCAGGCAGTAGGAGAAGCTGAAGCTATATTCCGTGAGGGAATAAAATACTTCGAAAAGAACGTCGTCCATCGCCCATGCTTCTTTGACCTCGCAATGTTGTTACAATCCAGTGAGCGCTCACGGTCGGATGAAATCCCCAGATTACTCTGGTCTACTCTTGCGACCAAAAGATCGATCTGGAAATTTCCTTCCGTTACATGGTGCCAGTGTATCACAGCCAAAGCGGTGCAGAAGCTAGAAGAGTTCTATTCGGAAGTCGACAGCCGTCTGTGGCAGAGCGTTATAGAATCTCTAAAAGTTTTACATGAAATGATCTTGCTAGATAAAGAGCTATCAGACAGCTTCTTCACACTCTTTCGTCCGTTGAGCTTTAAAACTCACTGTTACATTATTACTCTCGCCGGCCTCTTCTCACAAATGCTCGAATTTTCCATCGCTCACACGATACTACCAGAGCCCGACGACGTCGGTTCACTGTGCGTATTGATTCGTCTACAGCGTTCTTTGAACTTTCAAAGACAAGGGGAATTAGAAGCGAGTTCCCTGGAGGTATTGGCTGCTAGTTATGTACTCACCAGGTCAACTGATACAGGATTCGTCCGATTGAGGTGTAGTGAAGCAGATTCATACGACTATGTCCATTTTGCCAAAAGATTGCTTTCGAAAATTAAGAACGATCGGATTAGTCCTCTGACCTTGATCAATATGGAGAGAAGACTTGATGAGTTGTTGAAAGGTGTTAATATCAAGGATAAGTTGTTGGTTGTTGAGAAAAAGAATCATATGGATGTTTTACTTGAGAGAACCACAGAGATGAGCTTGAGTGACGATTCGAGTTCTCGATACGGCGTTACCTACTCTGTTAGTACTATCACTGGAGTCAGTAATTCTGTGTTCATGGTACCTTGATCTAGTCATATGGTTTGACATATGGATGAGAAGAGGTGGGGACTGGCTGGAAGAGAATAAGTGAAAGGCGGGGCATAGTCCGGCCGGGCCGAAGCGGAGTAATGACATGGTAGAAAGCGGCTCCCTATGAGTTGTAGACTCGAGTTCCGGTGCTAATTCTAAAAACTAGTCTAGGTGCTATATTAACCTTCTATTGAATAACCGTAATGTACGCCTAGCTTCTTGTGTCGTATATAAAAGGCGCGTCACGTCGCGGTGTGTCAAAACTCAAAATGTGCTTACCGTAAACAAATCACGCCTCTAAACGTGCGCGTGAGGTTGAGTCTTACATCCAACGCGTCTAACGCGCAGACTATCATCACCATGGAGATGAAAGCACCTGCGCCGCACACGATATGCTGGAAGGCACTTTTGTGTAGACAGGGATGGCTGAGGACGGTGGGTGGGCATGGACAGGAAGCTGTTAATGATGATCACGACGATACGGTGGTAGCCGGATCGAATGTAACGGGAAGGAACTGCTGCGGCAACTAGTACGGACTTCAAAGTAGATGGGTGCCGGCAAGGCTGGGGGGCAAGTTCGGGGGCGGAGATGCTGAGAGGCGTAAAACTTCTCCGAGTGGAGATGAAGATGAAATTGCCAAGCGGCAGCAAAAGTAAATTTCTGATAATTTGCACTTTTGTTTGGTTTGTGCTACTAACGTTGATTTGATTTGTTCTTTTGGAGGTCGCGTCAGTTAAACCGGGATATATCTCATGTTCCCCCATATTACTGTGTCCTGGGATTACGATATGGATACCCGATTGCGAGGGACTAATCTACCATCCGGCTTATGCCTGTATGCGCAATCTGAAGATCTTTAAAAACGATTGGCAAACCGTCTTCTGCACCTTTGTCGTTGAGGCTTCCCCTGCGGCAAGTTGAATCATGGCTTAGAACCCATGTCTGCACTTTTGGCAGCCATCGTGATTGGCTGGTCTACTGCGGCTCGGTAGCTGGAGAGAAGCATTTAAAGCAGACACGACAGAGTACTTCTTCTTCAGTAAATTCTCAATCACATATATCGAGCTTAAAAGACTCGAGATTCTATCTATCGGACAATGGAAATCGAAATCAATCATCGGAACTCTGGCAGTGGCGACTCAAGCCTGATTTCGCAGCCAGGAGCCCCAGCACGCGCCAAAGCAAACAGAGATGCTGAGTGGGAAAGCATTCGATCATTCGTTCGCGATATCTATGTGAAAGACAAGAAAACACTTAAGGAGACGAAGGATGCCGTGTGGAAGAAGTACTCATTCCAATCCGGGTGAGCAACACTTTCTTCTCCGACGAGAGTAATACTAATTGGTTTGACAGTACTCGAAAATGGAAGGAAAAGATGAAGGAATGGGGGTTCGAGAAACATATCAGTAAGCGTGATATGAATATCATCGTTGCGAAACAACAACAGCGACACATGGAAGGGAAGGACACGATATTCATGCATTGTTCGAATGAGGTCTCAGCAGAGCGGATTGAAACGTTCAAAAGAAGGAAGGTAGCCAATGAATCATTACCCATTTCTCCGAGTACTGGTAGGTACCAATGATACACTACCGCTGTGCAATACCGACTCGAAGAGCTAACGTCATTCGAAAAAGCTACCCCAGAAAACATCACATACCATACACCCAACTCTCGCCCTGAAGAATTCGAGGCAGCCGTAGTCCAGGAACTATCGGAAGATACGTCGGAGTGTCTGGATGGACCCTTCTCTCACACATACTCGACGGCTTCGACCGCAAGACATATGACCACCCACGGCACTGGCAGTGCCTTCAGCAGCTCTGCGAATCCGGATGAGGACTGGACCAAGATTTCCGACTTGGCCGAGCGCAGAAGAATTCAAAACCGCATTGCTCAAAGAAGCTACCGTAAGTGGATATGCCACACTCTCTTCATCTACTATCAGTCGCTGATTCTTTCCTACAGGCAAGAAGCTCAAAAGACGTCTTGAAGATCTTGAGGGCTTATTTCCAGAGCCTAGATGTATCGATATATCCATGCAGCAAGCAGCTTTCTCGCAGGATATGATTGGCGCTAAATATTTTCCTGAGATACTACAGCGAGGCGTACTCTGTGGAGATTGGTCTCAAGATGATACTTCTTCATTAGACTCGAAAATGATTGAAGAATCGACAAGCATCAGTGACATATTGCCCCATGGTGATATATTCCCATATAAAAGCGACATAAGTGGCGATACACATGATACCGGCACATCCATAAATTCCCGGGAGAACCGTGTCTCTACTCCTGACTTATACTCTTCCGCCAATGAGCTACAATTTTTGAAAGAATATCGAATGCTTTGTTGTGCCATGGGATACAATTCCCAAGCGCCAACCCACTCCTATACCATATCCCACTGCTTGGAAATTCTGTCTGATTCTGCTTGGAATGGAGGCTTTATTAGTACACGAGGCGCGCACGCCAAATTCCAATGCGTTGCTTTTCTTATTGAGCACAGCGAATCTTTTGTGGGAGAGGATAAGTATGGATTGGTTATGGAAACCGCCGCAGATGACTTCCGGAAAGGCATAAAATACCTTGCTAGGAATCCAGAACTCCAACTTATATGCTCCTATCTCCTAAGTAGGTTATTGCTAACCTACGAATGTCGCCAGTCGGGAGTTATATGCGAATCGGAAGAGATATGCCACCTCTTATGCTCCGTTATTTCGATCAATGTTCGCTTTCCGAGGGTATTCATTCGCAGATGCAGATGCGAATCCGTACTCAGTAGCGCAATAAAAGAATTCTCTGAGTTCTATCGGCAGATTGACGAAGAATATTGGCGTACCATCACGGAAACTTTAGGTGAACTATCAGAAATGGTAACCAAGAGAGATGAAAAGCCGCTCTTCTCTGTCCATGCGCTGTCTTTCGAAATCAGATGCACCATTATTGCTCTCGCAGGTCGGCTTTCGGAACACCTCGAGTTCACTGTCGCCAAAATGTTGTTATTCGTACCGGATATTTTGGATCCTTTAAGCCCATATATTTACCTACAACGTTGTTTGAACTACCAGAGACGAGACAAGCTGCAGAAGAGCTTTCGGGAGCTCCAAGATGCCAGCAGGGCACTCTTTACAAACCTTCCTACCTTACTCAACTTTGAGAGAACTGAACTGGAGATTTGTAATTATCTCGGCCTCGTTTTGGCCTCGCTCCACAAAGTTAACAACGACGACTTGCGACTGCCTATCAAGATGGGCATGAAGAGAGCAATTGATGGGTGGCTGCAAGAAAACGTTAATCGCAATGGACCCGCGACACTTCCAGACATGAAGAGCATCGTTGATTCTCCGATGTCCAAATCAATGAGGATAGGGTCTAGCGACAATTCAAGTGCTCGATACGGCGTTACCTATTCGGTCAGTACTATCACCGGAATCAGTGATTTTGTATTCATGGTGCCCTGATCTATACAATTAGTGTAGCTGCAACCATATGATCCGACAGATAGATGGGATGAGGTAGAGACTGGATAGGGAGAGAATGAGTGAAATGCGGGGCAGAGCCGGGCCGAGCCGAAGCGGAAGAATTCCACCGCCAATTGCGGATTAATAAAAATGTATTTTTAAATAGTAAACAATTCTTACCATATCTTGCGGGACTAAAGATTACTACTACATCTTTCCTGCTGTCGTCGCTGCTTTCGCTGGTCTCGGATGTTGATTGACGTGAGTGCTCGCACTGTAATTCGCTCTGTTGAACGCATCTCGTATTGTATCTCGTATTATGCACGACGGCTTCCTTTGCAGGATATGTAAGACTGAAATACTTGTTGTCACCCCACGATTTTCACGACGGAAGTCATAACATAAATCGTATCTAAGCTTGGATGATCAGCAAGGCTTATACAGAACTGGCAAGAAGAGCTAGTGAATACGAGGTTTTTCCTCGGCATCGTCATGCCACATGACCATCTGCATGAGGATTTGCACCTTCCTAACATCGTGAGTTTCTTTCTTAAATAGAGCCTCCTCGAATCTTCACGAAAATGAATTCCCATCGTGAATATCAGTCTACATTTCTTCTACTTCTCCTATAATATTAATTTCAACGTACCAACACACTCGCTACACATCTTTTACAACTCAACATCCCTCCTCCAGAATGCGTATTTCCGCTATCTCCGCGAGCTTTCTCGCTCTAGCATCCCAAGTCACCGCACAATATCTCAACCAATCCGATCCATTCACGCTCGTTCTCCTCTCCGATACCGAGTCCCTGAATGGCACCACTCTATACCCGTGCCACGAAGGTGCAGCAATAGAAGCATTGTGTCTTGGTCCCTCCATCACCCAGACCAATGCAACCTTCGCCGTCTATCATTTCAACACCTCAATCTACGACACAAACCCCAACACCACAATTGGCCAAAATGGCATTATCAGTTGGGACCTCCATGGTGCCAACTTCAACCTCACTTCACCTCTTGGTCTGAGCTTCAGCGCTACCAGCAATGTGGCCATACCGCTCTTTACACCGGGTACCACTGAACAGACAGCCGTGGCATTTGATGAAAACGGATTGTTGAACATCCAAGGGTATTTGGATGATACTGCGGTGCCGGTCGGGTTTGGTACTCAGGCTTACTATCGCTGGGTTGTTTGTGATACCTACTACGGGTATGCTTATACGACTCTGGCGTGGGTGGTTGGAGATGAAGATCCTCAGAATCCTACTTGTGTGGATGTTGATGTTACGAGGGTCTTCCTCTGAATCTTGGAGAAATTTTAGATGAGTCGAAGGGCGGATTAATGGCAGATAGTTTGGATGATGGTTACTTTGGAGATTGATGAGAGGAGAACGCGACGGGAACAAGAATGACGATACGACTACGACACCTAATGAGAACGATTACGAGAAGACGCAACTTCGCGGGCATGCCTATATCAGTATTGTTTAGTTCAGATTAATAGATGCAGAAGGAATAACAAAATGTTTAATTAGTCTAGAAAGAACTACTCGACGATATGGGAGCCTCGAGCTCGGTGAGCAACCACTCATACGACATGCCCAACCCAATTTCCCCCTATTGCAATCCTTGAAGATTCTTCTCTTGTATCTGCCAGCATACTTACAACACCGTCACCTCGACTCTCCGGCATCATCTTTAACTTACACATATTCATTCCCCACGACTCATTTCCTCTCATTCCTAATCACTGGAACCACTATCCTAGCTCCTATCACCAGACCGTCGTTGACGCCTAAAACCTCTAACTTACCGTCTAGTCCTGTTCTTATGGTTCCTTCTCATGATTTCCCAACCTCCCGGTACTCGTCGTCTTAATCACTTTGCGATTTAGAACCTCTGGGGCCGTTCGTAAGGAATTGGCCATGATCATATCAGTGACTACTTGCGCTTAAAATAGCATTCCATCTTAAGATGAGTCTATATCTATGGCGGATGAAGCAACTCACAGACCTTTCGCTCACAAAAATGGTTTCCTGGCTCAATCTAAGGCGTAAGTGACAATCAGGGATGGATTGATAAACATGAATTCTCGTGACATCCAGCGCAAGGGTATCCTGATGTTAGGTCGTCCGATAATAACCATTTCCAGGGGTTTAAAAGACATCTTCGCAACAAACACCAAACTTCTTTCTTGATGATTTGAGAAATACACACAAATTATACCCACGATGCGGGGCAACAAACTAGTTCCACATGTAACGAGGAACCCCTCGCCAGCCACGTCTCCGTCACATCCGACGAAAACCACCATCGGAGCAAAGTCAACCGACGCACTCAAACAAACCTCCAAACTTCCAAGTTCTACACCACGGGATGACGGATAGTCTGTATTTCTCGACCGGATCTTGATTAGTATTACCCGCCGGCATTCAGATGCCAAGACCCCTACGGTAATGGCGTCTGTCCCTTGTCGGTCTACCCCGCATTCTGCATTAGCAGTTGCCGTGCTGAGTATCGATCAGCGATCCCAACTGTCAAAGGTATCGCAGATGGTGTACACATGAGGGGAATTGTAACGTCGTATGCGGATCGTGAAGGGTTAAGTGGATCGTGTTGGTCTGGAGTGCTGGTGGGGGAGTTTGTATGAAAGATGGAGGATGTCCAGATTTCTCTGAATGTTTGCATCGTTCGTTTTGTTCGAGTTTTCTGTGTTTTATATCGCAGTGCGGCGCATACATGATGGAATTGGTATATAACTGGCGGGTCCTGATTCTAGGTGTGTTGGCGGCTACGGGGACTGGAGCGGAAGGTTCTTTGGAAAAGAGAGACTTCGACGTCTTTCAATATGTGGACCCCTTCATCGGAACCATCAATGGAGGTATGTCAAAACCTCCCACGAGTGAGCAGCTCTAATTCAAACTCAAGGTCATGTCTTTCCGGGTGCAACATTACCTTTTGGTAAGTTCTCTGCCCAATTCAAGGAGTACAATGGAAATTGACTTGTGGAAGGCATGGCAAAAGCTGTTGCAGATATCAACAACCCTAATGAGAAGCAGGGAGGGTTTGCTTCAGACAATTCAGACATCACAGGATTCTCTCATATGCACGACTCCGGTACAGGAGGGGTAGAGTCACCATATTCCCACCCAAAGTCACATGTACTGACTTGTTTCTTAGTCGCCTTCACTTGGCAATTTCCCGCTTTTCCCACAGACCGGGTGCCCAGGGGATGAACTGAACAATTGCTTCTTCACAAAAACGGACAGAGCATCGAGAAGAATCAACGGAACCGCACAAGCACACCCGGGGTATTTCGCTGTGACCTTGAATACCTCCATTCATACCGAAGCAACAGTCACGAACCACACTGCTTTATACAGATTTACCTTTCCTAGTAACACCACATCTTCAACTTCCTACGGAGGGAACACAAGTATACCATATAGCCCTCTGATACTGGTTGATTTAACCGATTTACCTGATTCTCGATCCAATGCATCGGTACAAGTCGATCCCGACACGGGTAGGCTTTCGGGGACCGGAACATTCAGTCCTTCGTTTGGTATTGGCACATATGATCTACACTTTTGCGCGGATTTCAAAGGAGCAAAGATCCGTGATACAGGAGTTTTCATGAACAATCGAGCCGGCAGTCAACCCAAGAATCTCAGTGTAACTCCCGACGGCGTCAATTCTCCTCCCTTACCAGCCGGCGCATGGACCCAGTTCGAAGCACCTGAAAACAACCAGATATTGGCTCGAGTCGGTCTTTCGTTCATCAGCATCGATCAAGCTTGCAGCAATGCGGAAAATGAAATTCCGGCTTTTGATTTCGAGAAGGTTCTGAGCGCAGCGGAGGATGCGTGGAGGCAGAAATTGTCGGTTATTCAGATAGATGCTACGGGGGTTAGCGATGAGCTTCAGACTGTTTTCTGGTCGGGTGCTTATAGAGCGATGATCTCGCCGCAGGACTATACTGGAGAGAATCCGCTGTGGGAAAGTGATGAGCCGTATTATGATTCGTACTATTGTATCTGGGACTCGTTCAGAAGCATTCATCCTTTACTTACGTTGCTGGATCCGTATAGTCAAACGCAAATGGTGCGGAGTCTGATTGATATTTATCGCCATGAAGGTACGTCCAACTAAGCTTTTGATGCGATGTCTCATATGAGTTGTCTGGTGCTAATAAATCTCCAGGGAAGCTGCCGGATTGTCGCATGTCACTTTGTAAAGGATTCACTCAAGGTGGATCTAATGCAGATATCGTTTTGGCAGACTCATATTTGAAAAACATCACACAGGACGTGGATTGGCAAACCGGCTACGAAGCAGTCGTATCTGATGCTGAAGGTGGGCCACTTGTTCCAACATGCGCTTCCTACCCTCTCACTAACATGGTATAGATGAACCCAAAGACTGGTCCATCGAAGGCCGCGGTGGATTATTGAGCTGGAAAACATTAGGATACATCCCAACGGATGACTTCGACCCCTACGGCGTTGGTCCATTCACGCGCTCAATTTCTCGAACTGTAGAATACGCCTACAACGACTTCTGCATCGCCGAAATCGCGCACGGCTTAGGAAAAACAGGCGATGTAGAAAAATACCTCTCCCGGTCCGAAAACTGGAAAAACATGTACAAGGCCGACCAAACATCTATGGTCAACGGTTCCACCAACGCTCCTACTTCAGTCGTCGACACCGGCTTCGTCGGGTTCCTCCAACCCCGCTACCTGAACGGTACCTTCGGCTACCAAGACCCCACCCTCTGCTCCCCCCTCTACAACTTCACCTCCTGCTACCTTAACCCCACCGGCCACGAAACCTACGAAGGCAGCTCCTGGATGTACACCTTCTTCGTCCCGCAAGACATGGCCACCCTCGTCGCGACCCTCGGCGGCCCCACGGAATTCGTAAACCGCCTCAGCTACCTGCACACATCCGGTCTCCTCTACATAGGCGATGAACAAGCCTTCCTCCCCGTCTTCCAATTCCACTACGCCGGCCGTCCAGGGCTGTCTGCGTATTTCTCGCACTTCTATATCCCGTCCCAGTTCAACGATACGATTACCGGAATCGCAGGAAACGACGACTCTGGCGCTATGGGCAGTTTTACGACGCTGGCTATGATCGGTTTGTGGCCGGTTTCCGGACAAGATGTGTATCTCATCACACCGCCGTATTTTCCCGAGGTGAATGTGACGAATGGGCAGACGGGGAAGACGGCGACGGTGAGGAATATAGGGTTTGATGCGGGGTATGAGAATATTTATGTGCAGAGTGCGACGCTGAATGGGGTGCCGTATAGTAAGAGTTGGGTTACGCATGCGTTTTGGTTGGAGGGGGGTGTGTTGGAGTTGACGTTGGGGAGGAATGAAAGTAGTTGGGGGACTGCGGATGAGGATTTGCCGCCGAGTGCTTCGACTAGTAAGTGGTGAGTGGTTGTGATGAAATGGTTGGATGGGAATGGCGAAGGGAGGGGGTTTGACTTACTTATGGAGAGGTACCTGCTGGTTATATTGAAAGTATAATATATAATTCCTTCACAATAATGCCAACCAAAGAGATAGTCTAGTCACCGAACACTTCAGAGTCTGACAACTCCATTCCGATCCGTTGTGATATTGCCCTCAGGTACCCTCGACGTCTCGCTCCTCGAGGACGCTCGGAACGTTGTTTTCCGAGAAAAATTGAAATGTTAACATATTCTGTCAGAATTCGAAACTTATATACGAGCATCTGAGGCACAGAGTGTCCGCTATAAAAAAGTAAATAGCCCAGTCCAAGGATCCAAGCTACCCCGTTGGTCCCAATCACTAGATCAGACACCAAGATCAGCTACTCGAGGCAAGAATCCCGCTGTGAAGAGGTAGGGAAGGTAGTGAGGGGGATTGGTATACTCATAAGGTGTGGGACAAGAAGGGTAAGCATAGAACCACCAGACTTCTATGACGGTCGAGCCCTAGCTACAGCCTAGTGACTGTCGGGATGTTGCCTATAAGAAAATTTCGTAGAAGTGCGGGTGTAGCAAACATCACAAATAATCCGAACTCTTCGTGGCCCGAAGTTGGTAAGTTCCTGATGTCTGAACTCTCGTAGGGTATATGGTACGATGATGGCAGCAACTCCAGCATCCAGGAGTCGCGATGGTTTCTTGAAATACATGACTGCCATTTTCTTCGCACTGATGGGCTATAATATTCCAGGCCATAACAGCCGCTTGAGATTTGGTAGTCGCATATTTTCGTCAGTAAAACCAAGAGACTGTAGCACATTTCAGTGTCATGGAAAGCTTCACGTTCGCGAATCTGTGCTACTGCATCTAGAATTGGTTTCTAGACTTTCGGAGATGGGCTGCGAAATGGGTACCCAAGGAGATTCCAGCTCTTCCACACGTTCTACGGACCCAGAACCCACCCAAAGCCCTAAGTGGGGGTTACCAATGCCGGAATCGGGGGTAGCACAGCCAACCGGTAGTCATTATCCTTTGCAACCACCCCAATAGGCATCTATTAGTTATCACAACCCACCTATGGGTGCCTTAACTCGGTGAGTGGGTGGGGACCCGCAGAATTTAGTTCGTAGCTTATTTTGGGATATCAACGTCTATATGATCATCGGAATGATAGGTATAGAACACTTAAACGGCCCGATATTCGTGAATCTAGTATGGAGGTGGACTGGCCATAAAGGTTGGATGAACATCCTCCTGAAAGTTCCTGGCGTAGTGCAGGGGTCATCTCTAATACAGTGCTGTCGGACTGCACATCTTCGTATCTGATATGCCAAGGCTAATGATGTGATGCAACGACATCCTGTAAAAACGTTCGCAATTTGAAAGTCGACTCAGGCCTTGCCGAAAAGAAACTTTCCATCCGAGCATGTGATTGAATATGTTTGACACCATTCGTGAAGAATCGAAGTGGCAGGTAATCGATGCCGCGTAATTCTTGCTTGGCATCCAGAAGAAGGAGAATGGGCGGAGGCTGAGTAAATGTTTCTTCGTTGCATCACCGCATGAAGATTGCGAAACCTCCATAATAAGTAGATCTTGCTGAAGGACGTTTGAACGGAGGTGGCCTGTGCTCAACACGCGTGTTGACCTACGAACCGCCCACAGCCCGTACGCTGATAGGGCTATCCGAATACGCGTATTCGAAAGCGAGCGCCCAGCCCTGTAAATCTGCTTTCTTATTGAGACAGTAGTTGTGTTGTCTATACTGTTTTTACCGACTATTCGAATTGAAAATATAGATAAGGTTGATTTTCCGATTGTAAAATGCCAGAATCAATTCTTCTCCTGCAATCTGAACTTTCTGTCGAATCTGCACACATCAAAACGACCCCTCCACTCAACCGCTCACACCCATATCTCGATCCAAATTCGCTCTAGTTGTTGGCGTTGGAAACTGGCCTC
This sequence comes from Rutstroemia sp. NJR-2017a BBW, assembly GCA_002946425.1. NCBI lineage: Eukaryota > Fungi > Ascomycota > Leotiomycetes > Helotiales > Rutstroemiaceae > Rutstroemia > Rutstroemia sp. NJR-2017a BBW. Next base: position 60,686 of record NJPT01000062.1, read on the forward strand.
ATAATCCTCAAATTATCTTCGTTGAAGCTTTCAGATATTTCTTGTCGATCGTTTTCACCTTCAACCTCCCCCGGCCGAAAACCAAGCTTCCTCTGTCCATCTTCCACAAACACTCTGCAGTATGACCCAACTCAAATCGCATAATGGTTACTACCTTTGGAATTATGTCCCATCGATGGGAGCTGCTGTGTTCTTCATTCTTCTGTTCATCGTTATGACCGGCCTCCATGGCTGGCGGATGTTCAAGACGTGCACATGGTTCTGCATTCCATTCTTCATTGGCTGCTTCTGTAAGTAGCTTCGCAATCCACTGGAAAGTGATAACTGAGCTAACTCCTACTTAGTCGAAATCATGGGTTATATCGGACGAGCACTTGCTCACAACTCAACAGACTCCTTAGGTCCTTATATTCTCCAAAGCATCTTCACCCTTGTCGCCCCAGCTCTGTTCGCCGCTTCAATATACATGACTCTCGGTCGTATCATGCGTCATGTTAAGGGCGAGCACCACTCAGTGATTAGAATCAAATGGTTGACAAGGAGCTTCGTCATTGGAGATGTGTTATCATTCATGGTCCAAGGAAATTCTGCGGCTCTGATGTTCAAGGCATCGACCGTCAAGATGGGAGAGAATCTCGTCTTGGTCGGTCTCTTCATCCAAGTCATATCTTTCGGTCTTTTCTTTGTGACGGCAGTCATTTTCGAACGGCGCATGCGAAAAGAACCGACAGCTGAGTCCTTCGTGGTTGAAGCTTCTTGGCTTCAACATGTTCGCGTTCTCTACACCATGAGTGTTCTCATCATGATTCGATCAATCTTCAGGGTGGTTGAATATGCGGAAGGTCAGAAAGGGTATTCTCTGAAACACGAATGGACACTGTACATGTTCGACGCGGTACCAATGTTCATCGTTACGGTGATATATTATGTTTGGTATCCGAGCGAACTCACGGCTCCTTTACCATCAGCGCCGTCGATTGACGCGCAAGGAATCCAGCTAGTACACAATCCAAACGATCTGGAAGCAAAGAGCTACCCTAGAGCACAAGTTTTCGGGACGAGGGCGATGCCATGATTTCTGCTGTCCTGAGCAGTTTTGATGATCCGCTGCTTCAAAAAGCGAGATAGTTGGGATGGTCCTGGGTGGTTCCTGAGGGAGGTGAAGCAAAACTTGGTAGATCATGTAGTTATTTTCAGATAATTGTTCCAATCAGCATGGAACGACGATGGGTTCCATGAAAGATATCGAAGGGCGGGGTAGTGCCGAGTGAGGGCAGTATGTAACAAGACACCCGTGTACTGTATACGAGATCCGAAGAAACGGGTTCTTAAAGATAATAGAAACGACCAAAATAGAATATAACGAGATTGAATGCTGATGAATACCCTTGATTTTGAAGACAATCCTCAAATGCGTAATTTTGAACGTCGCAAGTGAGGTAGGTTACTACTGCCTATCGACTGCCGGCTACCGGTTGCCGGGATTTAGCCGTCGACTCGGGGGAATGATGGGGCTTATGGGGCTGAGACAAGCCAGCTAGTCATGCCAATATTGACATAGCCACAACGCAAGCTTCGACCCAAAATATTCCGAAAGTCCACAATCTCCCACACATATCACTCTCATAGGATCCGTCCAGTATCGACACAAGAAAGATAATTCGCCTCTCAATTGTCAACCGTCATTGTCAGGAGTGGATCAGAATGAACCGCCGTACTCACAAGAAGTCCAGGAAGGGATGTGCAGAGTGTAAGCGTAGGCATATCAAGGTATGTAGTAAGGGAAGTAACCGACAGAGTTACCCAGGTTACTCGTGTCTTGTGTCCTTGGTCCACTAGTCCTCGAGACATTCGTCCGTGGTCGAGACTTGGCTATTAACTTATTCTACAGTGCGATGAATCTCGTCCGGGATGCGTGAACTGCAGTACCGCCAACTATCAATGTTCATATCTCAAGCCTCCGACGTCGGGGACGAGCACACCAACGGCGTCTGTCACTACCCCTGATTCTTTCAAGAGTCCTTCGGATACATATCCAGATTCCCAGGCTTCTCCACACCCCTCAATACCTTTGGTAGCGGTGCCACCACCACCATTGGTCAACCTCCTGCATCTAGAGCTATTCCAACTCATATGTACTGGTAGTATTGTCCTGTGGGATACCAATGCATACACGACTAGACCTGCACAAGTAACTCAACTGGGATTCTCTGCACCGTATCTCATGCACGAGTTGCTAGCTTGTGCAGCGCTTTACTTATACAAGACACGCCCGGATCAGAACGACTTATATCATGAAGAGGCGACGAAGCTTCAAGGAGAATCTTTAAGAATATTTAATGAAATCGTGAAGGATATTGATACCCAGAACATAGTTCCAGCTTTCCTATACTCCGGAATTCTCGGGTTTCACCTTTTTATTGATACCTTCTCGATGTCGACTGCTCATATGGATGAGTTTCTAGACCGACTGGTACACTCGATAACAATAATGCGCGGGATTCGTACTATATTCGGTTCAAAATGGTGGGCGTACCTGAAGACTTCTGAAATCAGCGACTTACTACAACATGGTGATGGTGATCCTAACCATAAAGATGATATTTCGGATATTCTCGACTGGCTGCGGGCTGAGCTACCTCAATATCCTGCTTTAGATGAGAACGAGTGCCAAATTCTACAAGATGCCGTTGGGAGATTACGATGGTCTTACGTCTCTGGCCTAGCTTTTATGGAGAACGGAATGTATGCTTCTCGAATAGTCACAGCTTGGCCTATTACTGTATCGTCGGAGTACACAGATCTTCTAGCTCAGCGACGACCAGGATCCTTACTCGTACTAGCATACTTTAGTATCATTCTACATGTATGCCGAAACCACTGGGCAGTCGGCCAAAGTGGCACATATCTTTTGAATGTGGTTGGCACATACTTGGGCGAGGGGCACAAGAAATGGCTGCAAGGGCCACGAAGTATGGTCTTCCAATCGACTTAAATGCTTTGAAAACTATCGCAGCTTGGCCCGGATGTCAACTCACCTCGGATTCGCTTTAACCTCAAAATACGGACGGAGAATGTCTTTCGATCATCGTGCATTACATGCTGAGAGAAACTCAACAATGTTTTTAACGCCTACCAGCCGGATTAGTAGCAGTTGAATATCTCTTCAAAAAGCGCTCATTGAGTCTGGTGTACGCCAGTATCAACAACGAATGGGTGACACCCACGCCAGGGCTTCCCTAGAAGGAGATTCTGTTCGATGAAGAGGTTCCTTAGCCCTGCGCCCACAGAACTGGCCAAGATTGCGTCGACGACAAGGGTGTCAGAAATAGCATTATGATTTTTTTATACCACATGGACAACATATGCGGGCGAAGATAGCAAAGCCGCGATGAGGCGATCTGGAGGAACTTATATGGAAGCTTCAGGTTGTTGTTGGAAAATCGAATCATTATATCCGGGTATACGCATGTAAGCGAAGATATTACTACAAACGAACCAAACCAGAACATATCCAGAACTCCTCGCACCAGACCAGAACGCCTCTTTCACTACATTCATTCATTCCATCATACATAGCTTTCCTAGTGACCGCTCCTCGCAAACCCCCACCTTCCATCTTGGCCCAAATCATATCTGACCATCATTCTCTTCTTCGCGCTTCTGAATGCACTGTTCTCGTGGTTCTTACTAACGGAGTACAAGTCGTCTGCAATCGGTCGCAACAACAAACTCATACTCAGATATGCATCATCGTGTATATACACACGATTCGCCCAGAATGCAATGATAAAGCACATTGTACACTGGACGATCGGTATTAGGAACAGGCTCAGTACGAAGAGGTAGCGATGGCCGATGGTAAGTTTGAATCCCGTATGCGGCTCCATCCCCGAGTAAGTAATCGTCGGGTTGAACGTGGCGGCACCAGATATAGTGGAGAGTCCGTAGGCGGCGATCTTTCGACCCATGTTAGTGGCATTTCCATGCAGAGGGGCGCCGAGTTGGGTTTTATTCGGATAATAGGTCGTCTGTTGCAAGTCCCAAGAGAAACCCATCTGGGCGATAGCACCAACCGCCGTCCGCGCCATCCTATCGCTGATGAATGATACATTGTGGGGGTCATTTATCGTAGCGCCCATTGTTATATTGCAGAGATAATACCAAGGGTCGGTATCTGAAGCCTCGAAGGCTTGGACGACAAAGCAGCGATCTTGGCCCGAGGCGGCACAGGGATTAGTGTTGTTGGTGATATAAGTCGTGGCATATGTACTAAAGTCTTCCATGTAGACTTCGCCAATATCTTGGACGACTGGGTTATCATAATCCGATCCGTTGCCATTGCTGATCACTTTATGGGAGTTGCAAGAATAGTGTATACTTATCGTTCTATCTGTATAGATACCCAGTATGCTGGAGTCGTTTCTGGCTGCTGCTGAGAATTCCGGGAACACATATGTCATCGATTTATTTGGCTGGTCCTCCCATATATTCCAATATTCAGAACTACTCCAGTTCTGGGTGCGGGGGAAGACGGCTCTTGCTCTTGGCATCCGGCGGATTGGAGAACCCTCGGCTGACTGCCATCCACGGCTTCCAAGCACCTGAGCGGTGTACTGCTCCATCTCGGGATCGGGCTGGCTGCTGTTCCCCTGCGAATAGAAGAATGTCATGTCCGGAACCTTAACGGTGCCAGAAGAGAAAAGGTAGGATTCCGTGCTGGTGTCGAAGCCATAGGTCAAGCTGACACCCGCAACAGCGACTTGAGTAGCCTATGTCATTTCAAGTCAACTCATGACGTCGCATTCATTAAGCAAAGGTCGACTTACGATATTGAAAACCAACCACGCTATTGCAGCAATGAATACCATAGGCCTCCCCGAAATAAAAGCTAATTTAGCCATCGCTGTCAAGCTATCCGCCTTCAGAGTAAGATCGAGCTGTATCCACAGTAAGTATAGGCTATCCATAAGAATGTCTCAACCAAGCTTACCTCGTTAAGGTTTCTCTTCCTGTTATTCATTATCGGCCACCGGGCAATCATGGCGTAATCCTTCAGTGCGGTCGCAATGTTAAGACCTAACGCAATACTAATTCCCGTCGTCAGAGCATTGAAAGTCCTCTTCGACGGCTCCGTCACCGTTCCTTTGAACCTCCACACTCCTATCGCAAAAACATATGCGACACACAATGCGACCGTAAGAACCCATCGTGCAAGACCCTTTAGCAAGATATTCCAGAATTGTTTCCTTGAACCGGCTTTATGCGGGATGATCGTCGATTGTCTGTTTGAATGCTCAGTTTTGTGAATGAATGGTTGAGACGGATCACTGCCGATATACGGTGTCGATGCTGCGCTGGATTGCGAGAATCCACTGCTCTGTTGAAGGGGCGGACTCGGTCGTGATATATGGGATTGCCTATCCAATTCGATTTGCGGCGAGGAGATTGGGTCGTAATATCCGGCCGTCATCTTAGCGACCTAATTCGTCCCTTTCTTGTTCCTATGTGGATCTTTTTTTATTTATCGACACTCAATTCACATTTCACATCGAAAGAGAAAGCAAACAGGTGCTCGAAGTAAGATATATAAGTCTCCAGGTCTAGACTCCAAGAAAATCCAAGAAAACTACAAAATATGGGACGGAAGCTTAAATCCACCACCACCACGTCCTTCCCCAACCTCTGACCACTGCCCATACCGATCAATTTCCCATTTCGTGCCCATCCCCCACCTGCGCTTACGGCACAGGAGAATAAAAAACCTATTTTTACCCACTCAGTGCAACTCTGCGCTCTGCGATTGGTGCATTGACATAAAATCATGCATGAGCACCACGTTGCGACCAAGACTTGAGCCTCCAGCTGAAAAAAAAGTTCTTGGGGGCCAGTGTTTACCGAATGCGATTTGGATTCATGAGTCTGTGGCCGGCGAAATTGCTTTATCGTCAGCTTAGCTGATACGCGTGGTATTTCGAGAGGGAAGAACGTGGAAAAATTGCTTGGTAGTGCGGATGATATAAGAATTGGGTTTCGTGTTGTGGTGAGGTTAGGTGATGCGGGTAGCTTAGTAAGGAGGAGGGAAGCAGGTACAGTGAGGCTAAGGTTGCAGTTCACCTTTATACTTATGATTATACGGTAGTGGCGGTTATCTGCAAGTGAGGATCGCAGTAAGATGGCCGTGAGTAGATGTTTTTACTAGTGTAATTTGCGAAGAAGTCAAGAGAGAGTGACAGTTTGGGTTTCGGGCCGCCTGGGCTGTGCACTTCGGTTGCCATCCCACGCACGACATAATGAGGGACACTTCGTCCCAAACATGTCAAACTTCCCTGGTCTCCCACGTAGTGCCTGAAAGCCAGGTTGACTGAAATAGTCCGGACGTTTCATGACTTCCCGTGAGGCTATGTCCAGCTTTGCGTATATAGTATCAGGAACACATTCGGGGGCTAAGTTCGAAACGAAATAAATTACATTATCCAGCTTTCGCGTCCCACGAAAGTTGTTACAACCTACAAATAACTTATCCATAACTGCTCCCGGCCGAAACTGCGGCTGCGCAGGTCTACTCAAATATTTCGTACGTTCCTGCCCACCCCGCCAGAATACCCGACCCCCACTATCCCTTGAAAACACCAACCTTTCTCCGCAACAACCTCCCCGCACTGCGAATCCAGTGACATGGTAACAATTTGGTCTACTCGGCTGTGCAATTTTAAATTATGATCTAAACAGCTACTAGTAATGTCCCGCCGTGTAGAGATACTAGAGATCAGTGGGGTAGCCTAGGGTATCGGCTTGGCGGGGACATTGAAAGGTGATCTTTTAGGCGTTGAAATAGGGGTCGTACCCGTAGGCGCCTTGTAGATTATTCGCGACTCGCAACAGAGATAGTTCTTGAGTAGTCGTAGAGCTCGAGTGGTTTGTTGCCAGATGCTGGAAACGTGAGATACAAGTAGAGGAAATCGGTGCACCCGCAAGACTATTTACTCCTCTTTCTTTGTTGATTCAATGAACCAACTTAATTCTTGTCTCTACGAAGTGTGTTTTATCGTTGCTCCTTCGCTAGCGAACTCACCTACAGTTGAATCTATTAAAAGATGATCTCATTCACAAATATATGTGGATTTCATTAATCCATTAACGTCATATCGTGACTTCCGTTGGTGATTCTGCTTTGCAGTCTTGAATGTTTCCCTTAGACCCTTAGATAATAGTGACTAACCTTACCTAGGACACAGCATCGTCAAAAAATTCCGGTTTGGCTCCAGAAACATGACGGCTTGAGAAGACCCCGACGCGAAGAAATTGATCCCCAAGAGGATAAAGAAGCAGACCGCTGAGCTCATACTCGCCATAGTCATCAGTATCACTTGACTCACTTCTTTCTCTGTTACCACTTAACCCGAAAAGAAGCATATACATACGTAGCTCAGGGCCCGTAGGATCCATGGCCTTCTTTGGGTCGGGCGTCCAGTCCAGCGCGTATCTAACCCATTTAGTTCCCGGTACTTCGGCTCTCTAACTCTATCCATTGCTATCAGGACTGAGATCTGCTAAGTATTCATCGGTGGATGGAGGAACTTGCACTGGCTTTAACTTTCCTCGAATAATTACTTTGCCTTCCTTAACCGCACCAGTACTATCCTCCCCTTTCAGCACAACTTGACAGTCTATAATCTCACTTTTGTACTGAACGGCGGTACCTTGACCAGGGAGGATATCTTTCCACGTCACTCGTTGCGAGCGGGAAGCCCAGCTCCATGACGGAGCGCTGTATCGCTCACTCGTCGTCAGATCTTGAAGAAGCTCGTCGAATTTGGGAAGATCCGACACAGTCCAGGAGATTTTTTTCCAGAAATCTTCATTATTGTACCAATGGCCCGCTCGATACTCATGCTTCGTGGTCCTGCTGATAAGTTTGGCCAATCCAGAGACTGCAGGCAGGCGATCAGTGCGATAGGTGAGTTTTTTTAACGAGAAATCACTAATCCAAGCATACCATATTCGCAGGTGTGCGTCATCGTCAGGGTCATATATGCCAAAAGGCCATGGCGTAGCTTTAGAGCCATCCTCCGAAGTAAGGTTCTCGTCACGCAAGTGGAACATGGATTTCCCCCAGATCAGAAGCTTTGAGGGAGCATTCTGCTCCTGCCAAACCCACCCGCGGCGGTTCCACTCCGAGCTTAACATGTCTCCGTTCCAAGGAATTGGATCATCCCAATTTGGGTCTCCAGGGATAACCATTGGCGGCGCCTTTTGAATGAAGTATGATCCTACTATATTTGGGTTGATTCTCGACTGGAAATGAACCTTAAATCGCTGTGGAAGACTCTTATTCAAAAAGCTATCATGACAAGAAGATATCGAAGCAACACCAAGAGTTAGGAACGAGTTGCTGAATATGTCAAACATCAAGCCTGCTTCATTTGCCCAGTCCTTCTCATCGTTTTGAATGATACACAATGAATCAATCCATATATAGCGTAGTCCGATTATTCGGGTTACCTTGATAGCATCTTGAAAACACTGGGGCATATCTTGGATAGGTATGCCGCGAAGTCTGTCTTCCAAGGTATTGGTCTCTGTTTTGAGTGGCAGACCGAATGATCCCCAGCAATAGCTCAGAGCAACATATCTGATTGTGTCTTTTGCGGACATCAACTTCGGAGATTTATCTGTTTCCACAAGAATAGGATCACGGTATATCTTCACAGGAGCTGGTGTAGGTAGATCAGTGCTGAGCTCATTTCCACCCACGGCTTCTGGAGTTGGATCTGAACTCTCGGGTTCTAAGTCAATAAGTCTCGCCGGAACGAATGGCGTCTGGCCTTTCTGGTGGCCGGCGTATCCTTCAAACACCCCGTCTTTGATTCGGTGGACGTTTTTTGGTGAGAGCCGATCATGATCAATAGTTTCCCTAACGATAGGGAGCCAATTCTTGATAAGTTCTATCCTTATTTAGTTTCTCGTTTGAGTCGCATATTGTCTATGTTCAGCTAGAGCAACTGACTAGATCTCTGGGCGCTTACCGGAGAATGCGGATACATGAAAAGACAATAACTGGACCGTATCGAAGGCCGGATGTATAATATCAACAGAGAGCCCATCAAGTGACGGCTTACGAATGAGGCCTACATCCCGCAGCCGCCATATATAACTAAATCTCAGCACGAGCTCCTCTGGATTGGACCTCCAAGAATCATGCGATCCTAGTTTATCCAGAATTTCCTGTCTCAGAAACCGACAGAGACCACACCCCGTTTCGGTAGAGGCTAGGAGACGGTCCAGGCTGGGCATCGTGTCGCGACGTTCATGGTGTGACTCCTCTTTAAATGCCACCCTGTAATCTTCGGGATTCAATGTGCGTGCTTTCGTCTTCGCATCGTTAAGATCCACCGATCGCATACAATCATGGCAGAGATTGTTCTCTTGTTGGGCTTGAAGCGAAGGCTCCGAACCAGCTACTGTGTTCTTCATTCCCGAAGAAGCCGCGGAAGGAATTGAAACTTATCAGAAGTTGTTATGGCAGTCTTTAACGAAGTTTTCGTAAGTGCACGATAATTTGGATACGGGAAGCGAGATAGCTGTTGTTAAGATTAACAGCAGCATTTTATGACCTGTTTTCTCGATTGTCACTGAGACTCTGAGACCCCGTGCAAAAGCCCGCTGGGCACACAAGCCCACTCAATGACCACAGAGTAAGCCCTTACCCAGAAACCGCAATCAGCCGCATGAAGCACTTAGAGTTGCATTAGGCCTTGAATATGCCATATCAAGTCTTCAGCTGCAACCATAGCCTTCTACACACCTCTAGTGATTGGTCGCGACCTTCTCTCTTTGGTAGAGACTTGCGTGTGGGAATTCCTTAACTGGCCTATTTCATTGATAGGAACATCGCAATTGTGCATAAATACAGCTTTGGTAGGAGGGCGAAGTAAATGAGTCTTTCTTTTCGTCTCTGATCTCTGTCTAGCCGGAACAAAGAGGTGCGACAATGCAAAGATAAGAGGTGGGGTAGGCGGGGTAACTCTGTCGACACGAGCCCATCACGCCCACGTCACGTTACAAAACTCGTACATTTCAAGTCACGATGTCGACCATTGTTCCTCGCTGGACAAGTCTCGCTTTCCAATATCACCATAGCCGATTTTCGATATATGTAAAAATTCACCGGAGAAGTATACAAATATCTTCGCAAAGAATCGAACCAATTCGCCGAGACCGTCACACCGAAAGAGAACAGTGGGAAGGGTCATTGGATTGGAAAACACAAGGCGAACGCGGTCATCCTATATCTCAACGGTATCTATCGAACTAAACGTGGTCGGTGATGAATATTTATCAAGCAGTTTTGCCATCTACAGATAGTAGATACACCCATCTCTGTCCCATCGAGCACATGTAGTACCTTCACCATCCCATCACCGATCCAAGCAACCTCCCCCCCAGCACTCCATCCATCTCCCTCCTCCTGAAGTACACTCTCGCCCCCCAAGCTCACTTCCCCACCCAGCTCCAGCAAGCCAGTGCTCTGCTATCCCGTCAGCGAGCAGCAAAGCGATCTTATGACAGACTTGTTCTTTCTTTGCTATCGCATCTTCGTCATCCCTCCCTAATGAAGATGCAAAGAAAAAATGCAGGGACAATTAGATCTTGAGAGATAGTTTTGAACGCTTAGTATAGAGTATTTTGGAGGAGCGTTTCGACTGCTCAAATAAGCCAAACAAGATATGATGCTGCTGAGTCGAGGCTGGAATCAACACAACGAGATCTGACCTCGAAACACTCTGCTGATGAAATATGACAAGCTCAACTGACTTGGCGGGGCAACCTGGATGGTAACATGTCGATGAGAACGGAAAACACGAGCCATTAAAAGATGTTCCTCGACGACGATGTTGATGATTAGGTAGAGCATTACTTCATATTATATACAATCATATCCCACACCATCTATATACAACACCCTCTGCATCTAAATACTCAAAACCAACTTCTTCAACTCCTCAAAATTGGGCGTGCCCAATCCAGTGACCGGATCCCACCCAGCCGTCGCGTTCCAGCTAGCATAAGGAATAACACCACCACCTGGGATCTTGGCACCAGTCTGTCCATTGACACCATTGCATCCAACGCTTCCTCCGCCGGTGATGTCGTTTAATGCTGTGTAGCCAATGATGTAGAGGAGAGGGTTGATGAAGCCGAGAGCGGGCTTGCCGGCGCGGAAACGCGCGTCGTTGAGGAGACCGAGGATGGCTGCCACGACGGGGGAGGCGGCCGAGGTTCCTCCTGAGGGGGAGAGCTCGAGGTCGTAGACGACTTGGTAGCTGCGGGTGTGTTAGAATCATTTATACATGCTTGGTCGAAGGGAAACTTACTCAGGAGTCAAACTGTGGGCAGAGATATCAGGGAATCCTCTACCAGCGAAGTTGGTGTAGGGCTCATAGTATTTCTTGGTAGCTGGGGAGATGTGGTTCTTCAAGTAGTTCTCCACAGCAGCAGTTTGGTACCAGGCTTGCTTGAAGTAGTTGGAGAATCCACCAGATCCGGCGTCCCAAGCAACTTCGGGGGTGACTGCTTGGGTGCCACCAACAGAGGTGATATATGGGCAGGTACCGGGGAAGGTTGGTGTGAATTGAGTTGCGTTGGAACCGTCGTTTGCACGGCATGCTGCTCCAACACCGGTGTCACCTGATGACTCGAGGACGGAGATACCTCGGAGACCCAACATGCCGATCATGTTGCAGACACGGACTGCGTAAGCATATGGGACAGTCTAAACACTTAGTTAGCAATGCTCTTTTAGGAATTGTTTTGGATGCAACAAACCTGTTCATCATCACCATATGAGTTAGTGATAACCTGTGGCAAAGCCGAGTTTGGCTGAGACAACAAGTATTGGTAATATGGCAAGTAAGGTTCATTCTGATTATCCGCAGCAGTGGGCTCATCCAAGTTGGGAATGAATGGTGGGGAGCCACCAGTGATGAACTCCTGCACAGGAAGAGGATGTGCGACACCAACGATGTTCTGGACATCCAAATCAGCCTCACCGACTTGGGCAGTGGCGGGATCTTGATCATTGGTTGCACCATTGATCAGAGTAACTGTGAAGTTTTGCTCTGGGATACCAAAGTACTTCTCGAAAGCGAACAAATCAGCATAAAGAGCTGACTGGTTGAGGAAACTGCCGAATCCGATCTTGCTTCCTGATGAAACTTTGGGTGTGTAGTTGCCGACATTGTACAGTTCCTTCACACACTGGGGAGTGATGGAAGTCTGACAAGACGCGTCAACGGATATCTTGGTGGGGGGAGTTGATCGGCGGGTGATAGTTGGGACATTGGCGACCGTCTTTCCGAAGTAGGTAGTGGGAGAGATGAGGTCGATGTACTGCGCAATCTCATCTGGCACAGAGTACTCAGTCGTTCGAAGCTTGGATACACCATTGCTTGAGTAGCTCTTGAAAGTCGTGTTCAACAAGGAGTTTGCCTTCTCGACGGTGGTGGCAAACGTAACGAAAGAGCCATCACTGTGAACGTTTGTTGCGCCAGCACTGGTCAACCAAGAAGTAACAGCACTGTTTGCCTTCGCAGACGGAGCGAACAAAGCATTGACCTCATCGGCATCGAGATGCTGGCCGTATTCAGCATTACCCGGGGTTGAGACCGCGAGCAGCTTTGACTCCAATTGATCGAGGTTCTGTTGAGCGAGTCCGACTGTCAAGGTCAAGACTGCACTCGAATCAGGCGCTGCAGCTGTCCATCCGCTTGGGACGGCGGCCAGCTTTTCCAAAACGGCGCCATAGGCTGGGAGAGCTTGGGACAACAGTCCGGCGCAGACTACGGCTTTGGAGATCATGATTGAGGCACACCGCGATCAATTATTCCAATTGAGGTGCAGAATGAAGAGAAAAAGATTGAGCGGGATGAGGAGAAGAAGAATCTCAAGATCGAGGAGAGGCAAGAAACTCTTTATGGCTCGCTCTATCACAACAGCTGCAGTGCCACCTTACCAAAAGAAATACCTCACAATCCCTCCCAGATCCGTTCCTGACATTAACTCCACTTATCTTAGCAAAAAGTCGTGCCATCTCCCTCCAATCTCATCATTTGCCTCCCCAGATACTGTCCCACCCGCGGTTGATCAGCTCCATCATTACCAAATGCCAATGGTACCAGCCGTACCCATCATAAGCAAGTTTACCCATCCGGCAGGTGCAAATGCCAAGAATCCTGGTACATCTCGTGTCAATCCCGAAGGCTTGTTTATCGGTGGCTGCGACCTTCCTGACTCGGCTAAGCTTCTTGTTGAGGCGGGGAAACGGTTTATAGTGATTGGCTATACTGGATGGGGAAGCTCCAGGGTAAGCTTCGGTTGTGACCAATGAGTCGCGCCGTTGACGGCTAAAAGTAGTATGGAGCACGAGTCATCTCGCAATCTGTACTTCGTACTTGCTCGGCGGTCAGGTACCGTATGCGGGCTGCTGCAGGGAAAGCTTCATTTTGGGAGGGAAAAGCTTCGCTTCATTATCGGGTGCACTCGGTTCATCCTGTGGCTTCTTATCTCCGAGGCAATTTCGGTAACACATCCGGATTCGAAGCTGGCGGACGGACGGACGCCCTGCAGTAACACATTCCTATGATGTTCTCGGGTTCGTATTATTTCGTTGATAGTGTACAGTACATTCATGCCTTTGTCTTTTTCCGCTTGGCCGCTTGTCCCCCACTTTTTGGGGCAGCCTTACCCTTTCCATTACTGGTTACAACGACCTCATCGCTTTCTCCATCCGCCTCATTATCGTCCTCCTCTACCTCCGCCCCATCCTCCTCCTCTCCGTCCACCTCTTCCACAGCTCTCGCGCTTCTCTTCTTCCCTTTGCCCTTTCCACCCCTCTTCCTCTCCACCTTCTCCCTCTCCTTCTCCGTAAAACTCAAATCATTCTTCTTCGCCCACTCCGCCGCCTCATCCGCAAACGTCCCCTGCAAAGCCCCCTTCTTCGCCCTCAACTTCCCCACCGCCTCCCTCATCCTCTTACTCCCTACACCTTTCCCCGTGCTACCATTTGCATTCGCGCCCACTCCCACTGCCCCCTCGAAGAACCGCGTAATGTTACTTTGCGTACCTTCTTGCTCCCGCCTATTCATATCCCTAATCACCGGAACCAGCACCTCATCCGTCCTCTCTTGACTCCATCCAATAGTCGCCATCAGGAAATCTCTCAGTGCTCCCAGATCCGGAACTCCCCATTGGAAAGGCTCCGGTGTACTATCCACATCTGGTTTGAGATAAGCTTCGGTGACAGCAGGACTAGGAAACCCCGGAGGAAGGAAAAGTTTCGTAGCTTGTGAGCGGCGGAACTTCTTCCGGAAGAGTGATGTTTCAGAGGAGATGGTGCTGGGATGGTGTTGGATACTTGCCCACCAATCTCTAAACTCTTCCAGTCCAGTTTTCGGGTCGGGGAATTCTGAAATGATTTCTACAGCCGTGACCGGTCCAATTCCTGGAAGGCCTTCGGTGTAATCTGACCCCAAGAGGTGCGCAATCGCGATAAGTTGGTCTCGAGAAAGCGACAGTTCTTTCTCCAGATCAGAGGCAACGTAACACTCGACAAGCTTGTTGCTGTTGAATAGATTCTTGTAGACACGCGTGCCACCAAAAAGAAAGATATCCGAATCATCCGTCACCACACCATCCACCAGGCCAAGACGTACAAGCTCAGCACACTGAGCCTCAGCTTCCATCGGCGCAGTAATATATGGTAATCCAAATAGACGAAGCAAAGCCTGGCATTCTGTAATCATTATATGTGACACTTCATCCGCATCTCGACGATCCTTCTTTTGCTGATTTCGTAGAGCTTTCAGTTCCTTCTCGTATGCTTCCTGGTTCTCTTTTTCGGACTTTTTGTTCAAAGTGCTTGCAAACCGAGCATGCTCTTCGGCTTCCATAGCCAACTGTGTAAGGAGCTCTTCCTCTTCTGGGTCGCTGAAGTCGAATTCATCCGCTATATCCTGGGCTTGCTGGCGGTTGTATGATTCTTCGAGCTCCGCTTCTGAAAGTCCTGACGGCCCAGATTGAAGGCCTGATGTGCTGCCAACTATGTTTGAATGTTCGAAGATGGGAGTTGTGCTCTTGTCTGCCAATGGCGCAATAACTTCAGGCATGGCGACATCCTCAAAAGTAGGCGATGGACTCTTTTCCGTCGATGGTTCATCGATTTTAGGAAGCTCGACATCTTCAAACACAGGAGATGGCGATGTCGATTTCGATCGGCCTTCTTGTATCCTGCCACCGGCAG
This sequence comes from Rutstroemia sp. NJR-2017a BBW, assembly GCA_002946425.1. Classification (NCBI taxonomy): domain Eukaryota; kingdom Fungi; phylum Ascomycota; class Leotiomycetes; order Helotiales; family Rutstroemiaceae; genus Rutstroemia; species Rutstroemia sp. NJR-2017a BBW. The sequence goes on from NJPT01000062.1 coordinate 75,987, forward strand.
GATCTTTTGCGTTTACTGCCGTTGTATTATCTCGTAGGGAATGTAGGTAATCATCATGATCACTCTCCTCCCACTCAATCGGTTCATCCGAATCATGTTCCTTTTCAGAAACATCGACTACACCCGGCTGTGAGGAAGGGTTTCTAACATCTGAAGTATCCAACTGTGGTGGCTCAGCTCTGACTACCTCAGCCAGATCATCCATCTTCTCCACCGTAGCTTTAGGAGTGGGCGGCTTGTCCAAAATCTCCACATCACTATTATCATCATCCGACTCCAGCTCAATGACACCGTGATTACGTTGAAAGACCCTCTCGTCCTCAATTGCGCGGTCACGATCTTCCGCATTCAACTCTTGATCCTTTCTGCGCTGTTCCTGCACCTGAGATCTGATGTCATCGTTGCCAGCTAACCAAGGCGGCAGTGGTTTAGCTTTCTCTTCATCCCCTTCGACCTCAAATCCACCCGCCAATTCATCTTCATCTTCACCACCTTGCTGCTTTTCCTCAATGGGTTTCGGAGCTGCTTTCTTCTTCCCAAACAAAGAAGTCTTGAAGTCTAACCTCTCAAAGGGCAGCGGGCCATCAAATGGATTCCTCTTATTCTCGGAAACCGGCGCTGGCTGCCGTTTCTTTTCCGGTGCTTTCTGCTTTCTTGCTTTGGCCAACGCCGCTTGAAAGTCCATATCGCTGTCACTGTCACTACCTGCATTCTCTTCCACCTCCTTGCGTTTCGGGACCGCCGCATTTGCTCTATTGTTAACAATATGCGCAATCATCTTCCCGCTCGAATGGGCAAGAGGTTTGGCTGGCTCCGCTGCTTTCTGATGGTATTCTGGTACAGGAACATCCTCAAAAATGTCGTCATCTAAATCGGATTCTTCACCACGACCCTGCTTAAGCGATAGCTGGATAGCTCGATTGACGTGTTCTTCCTCATCGAGCTCCATGTCATTATCTCCATCTTGCTGTAATGACATCGCAATGGCACGGTTCAGATCATCTTCGTCATCATCCATATTTGGGTTCACCGGACCTGCACCAGTCTGATTGTCATCGACGAAAAGCGAGTCGGTATCCTCTCGCGGTAGTGCTCGTGCCTTTGAGGTAGGCGCCTTTCTCGAATTATAGAACTCCCGCCGTCTTTCTTCGACCTCCCTTGCTTGAAAGTCCCCGTAGGTCATATTTCTTCCATCATTTTTAGGCTTGGGTAGACGATTCAGTCCCTCCACAGGCACATCTTCGAATTCGTCGTCTTCTTCGGAATCAGAGGCTAAGTTGACCTGTTTCCTCTCATCCAGCTCGTCCATATCGATTGGTTTATTTCTGTCCCCAACACCCTTCTCCGTACTAACTACACCAAGAGCCCAACCACCCTCAACTCCATCATTTTTGACAAGCACATATTCTCTCCCCCTCTCACCCGCAATTCTCCCCGTCCCATTTACCCCAAACATCTTATCCTCCCCATTCATACCATTGAGATTCATCAACCTCTGTGTCAACTCATTCCTCTCTCTGACCCTCTCAATCTGAAACTTCGAGAAAGCCATCCTATCCGGAAACATCTCCTCCAACTGTTCCTTACTCAAACCCATGCGCAACCTACTCCTCAGCCTCGCCGCGTTCAAAATATTATAGCGATCTCCCGCCGGTAAACTCATAAAGAAGTCCCCATTAAAGTCGATCTTGCTAAAATCATACAAGTTGACATCCTCCCCATTATGAAACTGTCTCGCATACTCCTCCAACTCTTCCGCGCTCATAATTCGCGGATCTTCCGGCCTACCCATTCCCTCTATACCGTTTGTGAGTTCAGGGAGATGATATGCGTCTTTCTTATGGAATTTCCTCGTCGCTTGTTTCTCTTGCGCAGACATGCCGAATTCATCCACATATGCTAAATTCTCCGGAATCTCTTCCACATCCACATCAGGAACCTCTCTCCCACCTCTCTCGATATTATCCCTCTCCTTCCTCTTCCTCTCCTCCGCATCCTCCTCCGCCTTCCTCTTCATCTGCACACTCAATAGTTTCCCCGCCGTCCTAACCGCATCTTCTCTCCTGCCCTCTCTCCTCCTCTTTCTCGCCAGAACCGTCTGGCGTTTGAGAATCGGCGCGCCGCCATCGAACACGAATACGGGTTTGATACCGTGGAATAGCAGCTTGCATATGCGTCGGAAGAACCCAACAATGTGCGAGTTACGCAGCGCATTGCCTTCTTTGTCGCGCACCGCTTTGAGGAATTGGTAGATCCAGATCGAGGCGTCCACTGCGAGACGTTTGCGATTGAGGGTAGGGAGAGGAGTAGGTCGTGCGCAGGGTTGGAGAACGGTCCAGAGACCGGTGACACCCATTGTGAGGTGGTGTTCTTACTAGAAGTTAGGATTTGATGCGAGGCTTGGTGGCACGCGATGTCGCATGCGTTGTTGCTGAAACGTCTAACAGAACCAAAGCAATGGTATGCTTGAGACTATCTTCGTAGAGGAATCATCCCAACTCATTCGAAGACTAATGAGCGAATTCAACTTCAATCCTCTCTTCCTATCTCTTCATATCCGAGAAGCGCAAATCGTGTCGTGAATAAATCTTACTGTTGCCTTGCCTCGACCCCAATCGCGTAATGACGCAAACATAATCCACGACATCACGTGCAGTGAATCCTTATCTTATCGCCGACAGATATGATTTTCCCCCCTCCTCAATCACATCGTCCCTCCCGCAGAGATAGTCCAGCTCCCGCAAAATGACGGACGTACAATCCTCGAAATCCTCGAAATCCTCGAAATCCTCGAAACCCACCCCCCAGGACGAAGCGCGGATTTATCTCCACAGCCTCATATCTAAAACTCTCCGCATTCACACCACGGACGAGCGAATGTTCTTGGGAGAATTCAAATGTACCGATTCTGTTTGTTTTCCCTCTCTTCTCTCCCCCTTCAATCTCCCTTCCCCCTACACACCCATCCCTCCCTCCTCTCAAATATAAATTAACACCCCCTCCCCCCCATCCCAGGACCTCAACATAATCCTCTCCCACACCTACGAATACCGCTTCCCCGCGCCCCCCAGCGCCGCCGAACTCTCCTCATGCCCCCAGTCCGCCATAAAAAAAGACCTTACATCCCGCTACCTGGGGCTTGTCGTCGTCCCGGGGGAATACATTCGCAAGATCGAGCTTGAAGAATTCGAGAGCCAGGTTCGGGGCCGGGAACATGCTGGGAAGTAGATATTTTGGTTGAGACAGAAGGGGTTCTGATAATATTGTTTGTGGTGGGGAGGGGGGAGGTGAAAGAGGGGGATAATGCGGGTGGATGTTAGGTGGAGGGGGAGAATGGAGCTGAGGGAAGTATGGCGCCGATGGGGGAAGTATAGATCGCTGTGGTTTTTGGATACTCTTGGGAGAGGATAAATTACGTTCGGATGTGAGAAGAGATTGCCATTTCTGGTTCTGGTTGTTCTTATTGGACAACTCATCGCAGACGGGTGGAATATGAATGATTGGGAGATACCCTGGCGTTGAGCAGAGACGAAGGAAAGAGAAGGAACCGATGAGGTGCCCATGAAGGGGGCACACGCCTGGATCACCAACTTGCACAGGTAGGAAACCGAGAAAATCAAGCAAAGATTAAGCATCTCATTACAAACTACACATACAAAGTACAAAATAAAACCAAAATCATAAAACTATCTCCACACCAAAGCCTTTTTCATCCCGCGTGCCTGAACTCAAGTATTCCCCAAACCGCCCTCATCATGTCATGTATTATTTGATTACCACCCCATTATCATCATAAGTATTCATATATTTCCCAGCAGAGCAAAGCAGACGTTAAGTAAGCATAGCAAGCAAAGCCAAAGAGACCGTGGGAATATCCTCGACCAATAACATAACTCCGCACTTTCTCAATAAAGACGATTAGTTTTTCTTGATTTTCTGAAAGTGATTCAATTATGCGACGATTTCTTGACGGCCTCGGTGCTCGCCGTTGGTGCTATCGTGAGTTGACATTGCTCCGACTTCCTCATCTTCGTCCTCGTCATCATACTCTGTCTCCCCCTTGTGGACGCTAGCGGGCACCCACAGACCGCTTGAATTGTCATCTGGTAGTGGAACATCTTGACCGGTAAGATCAACACCATCAGCATTTCGTTGGATGTTGTTGCGTCTGCGTTGAGACAAAGTACGGGCACGAGTAGATAGCTTGGCAGAGACGGCAGCATTGGCATTGACCCAGTTGGTGAGCGCATCCTCGCAGTCTTGGATGATGGCCTTGCTGGCCTCATATCCATCATAAGCAGTACGGGTCTCACCAGGTGTAACTGGGGTATCATCAATGAGTTCCAAGAGATGCTTTCCGTAACCAGCAATGATGGCAAGCTTCTCGCAGTGCTCGCGAAGAGCATCAAATTGGTAGGTGTAAGCGGCCTTTAGCTTCTCACGAGTGATGTTGGAAAGTTGAGCCTCTGCGACAAGAGATTCGGCTTCAGCACGAACAAGTTCCTGCTCAAGAACAACGATTTTGGGCGAGTTTGGCTCTTTGTACTTGAGTTGGGCGATTTGATCAGTGATCTTTTGCTTGCCTGGTACTTTGTTAGTTATGTTCCAATCACTGGAACGATTGGGTACTTACGGTCCCTACTTGGCTGAACGGATGCTTCAATATTTCTGATGCTCTTGATAGTGACACGATATTGGTCATAACGATCAACATATTGATCCTCAAGTTCGCCAATTTCATATAGCAATACACCAAGCTTATCCGTGACATCCGATACATCGTCATCACATGATTCACCCCAGATGGAGAGTTGTTGCTATAGGACGTCAGTTTGAGAACGGCGAATGTTACAGCGTCCGTGGATCTGGTACTCACAGCAACTTCCATTCTTTCTCTGCCAACAAGCTCCATACTGCGCATAACGTTCTTCTCCATCTTTACGAGTTGGGAAAGCTTCTTGGCGAGATCTGGGCCGAACTGAGCGGCGGCCTTGTGACGGAGAGCATGGCCTGTTTTTGGAGATGTTAGCCACCATTACGGTAAGAAAGTATACATAGTAGCAGATTGATGCAGCAAATTGATGTCTTTATCCCAAACTCGAGGAGGCATCCCAATGTGTGAAGCAGGCATCGTCGCAGGCAATTGTAGCTGGACGCGCATTCAACAAGTTGCAGCTCTGATCAGTGGGTGCGATTGACTCCAATGCTCCAGAGCCTCGCCTGTGTTTATGCGCGCCGTCCTAACTTCCTGCAGCGACATCCCTCCAGATACCCCTCCCATATGATATGAAGAAATCGTCGACGTCATAGAAAATACTGACCGAAACCGCCTCTTCCGAAGAGTCTACCAGACTTTGTGCTCGATGGTGGTGGCGGAGGGTTTTGGAGTTGCGAGGCCTGAGAGTAAATATCATCGTCAGTGAAAGCTGTTCTTGTGATGCGACAGAATGCGCCAGAGCTCGCCGCAGAGGGACACTTACTGTAGGAGCCCGCGATTGTCTCATAGAATATGTGCGATGCATTGCGGCGACTGTGTGAGCTGATGCGATAGTAGTTTCTTTGTATGATCTGCGGTTGCTGATTAGAGAATCCGATCAATTCGTCTTCGTCTTGGATGATATGCAGGTATCGAAGGAGAATTGCGTTTCAAATAAATTGTTGGAAGAAGAAGGAAGGAGGGTTTGGAAGAGTTTATGCTTGTGCTTGTTGACGAAGGTGATCTTGGAGTAGGTGGGAACTAGAATGTGGAGCAGCAAAGGATGGCTCGATGGTAGGTAGATCATAGCAATCCTGGTTCAATGCGGACAAACTACCGATGACGTCGGTTGTAGCTTGATTCCGCTTGATTGGAGACAGGATTCTTATCCTTACTTGGAACGCTGGGTGCTGGGTGCACAAAGAATGAGTTATTGCTATTCTCAACCAATCACACGGAAGCATCACCAAAATCCATTACCGGTAGTTCAGCTGTGCAAGTAAGTTACTTGTTGCTTGTTGCATGTACCAAAGTACGCATGGCATCAAGACTCGGATCTACTTCATGGATTCAGCAACAGATCTTCTTGCCCACTGTTGCGGGTCGCGGGGCCTCCCCGTACAATTTAGATTGCTTACTCCACCACGATATCTTAACATTGGTTTGATATTACTGCGTCACGACTTGGGACTCACGATGCGCACAACCTACTTAACATCTAGAGAACATCGCGTGAAGGGGTTCCTAATCTTCTTGAAAGATCTATCCACCAACCAACAGCCAATATTGCCATATTCCCCAGATTGCCACTCACGACCCGATGATTCAAGGAAGCCGGAAGCCATACCATTCATAGGAAACTCTAACTATCTATTGATTACATACGTGGAAGCTCCTGATAATCAGACCCCAATTTCCTAATCAAGATGATTTCCTTGGTTTAGTTTCCGCAGCCATTGAAGTCTAAAGGGTTATTCAACCAAGTTTCTTGCGTGGCTGAGAAGCTTATTACAAAGGGATACGTTACGCTATAAGTTATCTAGGCTTTTCATTAATTGGATGTAACTGACTTTGTCATGCTTCGAATTGTGATATATTTCTGACCATTCTTCTTTGACATCTTTCAAGGCAATGCTTTGAACTGACGAAGCTGCAATACATTCCAAAGGACATCGAATGGCATCGAAAAAGGACCTTTGGGGCCTTCTTCGAATAGCACAAAGAACAAAGAGCCACAACAACAACGAATTGTCTTAAAATATTTCATGATAAGTACAAACTCCAAATTCTAACAAGCAGAGATGTGTTTCTCCCTTCCAGTCAAAGAAAGCACAAAGATACTTCCCAGAACAATGCCAGATGTTGTATATAATTCCCAACCCAACGATCCCACAATCCATCACCTTTTTCATCTTTCCAGAGAAAAAACCCAGCTTTTGCCCAAACAATTTTACCAAAAAAAGAACCAAGCAACCAAGCACACATACAAATCAGTGCCCTAAAGCACAACTACAACTACAACTACAACAACAGCAACAGCACCGCCCAACAAAAACCAAAACCCAGCTCCATCCCCAAAATGAAGTTCACCCTCCTCCTCCCCACCCTTCTCCTAACCATCACCAGCACCAGCACCGCATTCGAGCTCACTCCCCCCAAGTTCTACCATGACGGCCATCCAGCACTGGCACAAGAGGGCGGCGCGCCATTGGCACAAAAGGGCGGCGCGCCACTGGCACAAAAGGGTGGCGCGCCACTGGCACAAAAGGGCGGAGCGCCGACCCCGGCTTTTGCGATTGAAGAGAAGCCAACTCCTTTATCCATTGCAGTTATTCCCACTACAACTGCTGTATCGATTGCAGTTGTTCCTACTGCAACTGCTGTGTCTATTGCGGTTGTTCCTACTACAACTCCTGTGGCGATTGCGGTTATTCCAACTGCTTCACCTATGGCTTTGCATGGTGGGGTGTTTCGTATTAGGGGGCAGGTTTGGTAGATGGTAGGTGGTTTGTTGATTTCTTTTATTTTTCTTAGGTTAGTAGGTCGTTTCTTTCGGTTGGTTGATTTTAATATACTTTTTATCTTTTCTTTGACTTCTGATTTTGAGAGTGAGTGAGTTGATGGTTTTTATATGATATGCTGTGGTCTATGTTTATTGTGATCTATATCTAATTTGATCTAATGTAATCTCATGGATATGAAGGTCTACATCTATGCTCTAAATCTATATTATCTCCTTTTCTATACCGGTCCTTGCCCCAGAGGCTATTTTCCTTTCTATGTTTCCTCTCCCATCCATTCTCTTCCAGAGAGTTCAAGCCACAGACACACCAGAGCTTGATGTCGGACTTCCAACTTCGATTCTTCCACCCTCTTTACTCCCTAACCCATCAGCACCCCCTTCAACATCTCCATCTCTGACCACACCACCTCCCCTCTCCCTCAACCCCTTACCCCCCCTCCCCCTCCTCCTAAACTCCTCATCAATCTCCTCCAAACTCTTCCCCATCGTCTCCGGCATCCACCCCCACGCCACCACCACCGTCGCCAAACTGGCCCCACCCCACAAAAAATAACACCCACAACTACTCCTCGCCAAGAAAACCGGCGTCGTAAACGCTACAATCCAATTCACCACCCAATTCACACTCAAACTCAAACTCGTCGCCCCCGCCCTCGTCTTCGCGCTCTGAATCTCCGAAACATAGACCCTAAAACTCACGCCCCAGGCGCCCGAGAATATGATTGCGAACAGGTAGATACAGATAATAACGACCCAGCGCGCAGCGCCATAGGTCGAGTGCACAGAGTTGGTGGCGTACAGAATTCCGATTATGAACATCACGAGGGTTTGCCCGATCCCGCCGATTATGGTGCTGGTTTTGCGGCCCCATTTGTCGGCGTAGAGGAAGCCGGGGATGGTAGTGAGGAAGATGAGGAGGGCGGAGATGCCGGAGGCGAGGAAGGAAGCGGTGCTGGAGGTTAGGCCGGCGGATTGGAAGAGGAGGGGTGCGTACTGGAGGTTGTTAGTTCTCGCGGTTTGAGTAGAAGGTTTTTTTTTTGGAATTCTTACGTAGAGAACTCCGTCGATGCCGCTGAGTTGCTGCATTCCCATCAAAAAGAGACCCAATACCGTCCTTTTCCAAGCATCTTTCCCAAACACGGCTAATATATCCTTAGCCTTAACTTCCTGATCCGCCTTTTCGGTATTATCGACTTCATCCACTTTCTCCCTCTCCCCACCATCCACTCCCAAATATTCCCAGACCTTACTAGCTTCCTCGTATCTTCCCCTCGCCGTCAACCACCTCGGACTTTGTGGCAAAAACAACAACGTACACCCAGTAAAAACAAAGGCTATAAAAGCCTGCAGTGCAAACGGCAATCTCCAGCTCAGGCTCGATTGAATACTCACACTACCATAACAAGTGAAATATCCCGTCAAGACGCCCATCGTAGTGATCAGCTGCGGGAGACTTGCCAAAGTTCCGCGATGCCGAGGAGGTGAGATCTCAGTGATGTAGACAACTAATGTACTGAGGAAGAAACCCTCGCCGATACCTTTGATGGCGCGACCGACGAAGAGCATGGGCAAAGCAACTGAGGCACATTCAATTGCGGCGCCGATGCCGAAAATGAATGAGCCGGTTGCTGTCGAAGCCAGACGGCCGGCGTAGTTGGAGAGGTGGCCGGTGAACATGGATGAGAATGCGGCGGGGATGAGGATGGTAGAGACTACTAGTCCGTGCTGGGAGATTGGTTAGCAATTGGGTATGGAGTAGGGGAGCTGGGAGGCTTGATACGTACAACGGTAGCTGAGAGAGTCCCGAAAGTTTCGTCGAATTGGGACATTACAGTCAATGGACCGATTGTGCCTGTATCAAGGCCGAATAAGAGTCCGCCCATAGATACTATCATAGAAGCTTGAACATATTTTGGTGGAGGTGTGAGCAGTTTTGACTTCCATGAGGAAGTCAATATGGCTTCTATCATCTTCAACGAGCGAATGAAAGAAACGGATATGCAGATATTAAGAGATGAAAGAAGACTGCAAAACTCTTAATCTGGAGAAGCACAACAAATACAAGCAGAGAATGGAAGCAAGTAGACAATCACCGAACTCACAAAGTAGAGGAAGAAGAAACGAGTATACTTATATCAAAACACATTCCCATGTCCACATGCAAATCCCAAAGAATTCCACTCCGAACATCTACCTACATCACTCAAAATAACCCACCATGCACACGATAAGATATCTATGTGGGGTGGTGTGCAGCGAAAAGCTTTCTTTTCTTCCATGATAAGATATTTCCTCACGAAAAAAACGAGCCCTATACACCACAGCACGCATACTTGCCATCGACTTGATTCGTGAGGAAAATTTTATGTGGGTGGAAAGGTAAGTTTGCCGAAACGGGGAGATGTCGGCTTGTACTTAAACGCTTATGTCATGCTCTGGAATCGCTAGGGAAAGATATCCGAAAGCCCTTGGCGGGGAATATATCCCAAAACGTACGGGGGCCGCACAACGAGAGCGGGGAGATGACCTCACTGGCGTGGTTGTTGGGCGGAGTTTCTGGATTCGGGGAGGACCGCTGGGGGGAAAGGATGTATCATGAAGTTCAGCTAGGAGTATGGCGGCGTTGAAAGTTTTGATATGAATAAGTTCAAGTGGGAATGTCCCATATAATTGTTTATTCATCTGGTTATGATAACTTGGGTTGACAAGGCGTATCGGAGCCGCAAGGATTCTCAGTAGTTGGAATGTCGGATTTAAACAAACTACCAACCTGTACAAAATTTCGCGCCGTCACTGCGATATAATCTACCGTATGGAGAAGCAGTGCTGTGGTATAAGTATCTCCGACAGCATTCTAAATTTCGTCTTAGCAAAATAAAATAGCCTGTTGGTACTCTCCATCAGCTAACCTGTTAGTAACGAGAGCTTTCCAGTCACGATCCTATATCTTCTTATTTCTCGCCCTGGATAACTTGGCTAGAATCTAAATAGCCTCTTTCAACACCATCTGAATCCATTGAATCTACTCTTTCGCATCTGATGGAGAAGAGGTGCAGGGTTTTGGAGGGGTTGGGAGCGAGGTTTTTTGCTGATTCGAAGGAGGAGTGTGGGGAGTTGGAGGAAGTTTTGAGGCCACTATATAATTAGTCTATATAGATCTCCTAGATCTATATCTTAGAAAATCTTTTGTGCTTTGCGAGTTTCTGAATATGCAAAGATTCTTTTGTATAAAAAGCTCCTTCTACGTCGTCTAGACCCGCCAAATCCTCGGCTTCACGATCTCGGAAAACTTCCCTCGCTTCTTCTCCCAGCTGCTACCGCCACATTTCGCAATATTGTCGGACCTTCAAAAAATAAGCTTAATCAGAAGATATCTATAGGGCTTAGTGATTACAAAGTCGAGAGAAAGACGGCTATCTGGAATCCATAAGTTACAGCATTCATCTTAGATGATGTGATTATAGTTCATGAATCTGTAAGATCCTAGTGCTGATCTGTTGAATCAGCCAAGGTAAGTTTGCCGAGTTGGGTGAGCTAATACTGGCAGTTAGTTCCCCAGCACTTAAAGTCTTGCGCTGCACGTAATATTACATAGAGTAGGTTCGATTTGAAGCTTACGATGCATAAACAGCTGATCACTCGCCATGAGGAGTAAGAACGTATTACGTTCGTATATCTAAACGTCAGCCGTAACCCCATCTCAGAGCCTCCCCTATCTACATTATCTGTACGCCATATATATGTACATCAAAAAAAGCCACTCCGTTTAAAATCATAAATCCTTATCATGTCCACGACCAATGAATTCCATATCCTGCGTCAAACTACCGTACCGCGCAACCCAATAATCAACGAAGTAATTTGTCCTAGGAATCCAAGGACCCTTGTTCCCACCCTTTGGCAGTAATCCTTTCGCCTTCTCGATATACGTCGAGTTAAGATTCAGCATTGGCTTTGGCTTCATAATTTCGCCTCGTTGGACTCGAGGAATGGCTGCAGAGAGATTGTTGCTATCCATATGTTTGAGCATGCGACACACCATTTGGGCCGTGGCGTCAGCACCCAGTGTCCACGATGCATTGGCGTAGCCGAAAACAATGCAGGCGTTGGGCAGGTCTTGAAGCATGACGCCTTTCCAGACGTATTTGGCTGCGAAGTCGAACGGCTCACCATCCACGGAAATTTTGGCATGGCCACCGACTAGCATCTTCAAACCCGTGGCGGTAACAATTATGTCGACATCAACGGTATCTCCCGACTCAGTGATGATGCTGTTTGCGGTAACAGTCTTGATGCTGCCGGTAACGACATCAGCCTTTCCGCTGCCCAAACACTTGAAGAAATCGTTGTCCGGGCATGCGCACAAACGTTGCTCCCAGGGAGTGTAACGAGGGTTGAAGTGTGGATCGACAGAGACGGAAGGTGGGAGTTCGGCTTGCATTCTACGCTTGACAAGCTTCTTCGCGAAATTGGGAAACGTTCGACAAAAGTTGAAGAAGAGCAAGGGTATCATGAGGTATTTCCAGCGTATGAGTTGACTGGCCATCCAGGATGGAAGGTATTTCCTCATGAGCTCAGCCGAGGGATCTACATTTGGAACACCAACCACGTACGAAGGACTGCGTTGTACCATGGTTACTTTTGCAGCCTTGTCGACGAGATTTGGGATGAGAGTGACGGCAGTTGCTCCACTTCCTATCACAGCGATTTTCTTGTTGGTGTAATCGAGATCCTCTGGCCAGAATTGAGGATGGATGATCTTCCCTTGGAAGTTTTCCAGTCCAGGAATGTCTACCTTCAATGGCTCATTGTAGTCGTAGTACCCCGTACCCCAGATGATCCACCGTCCCTTTAACGTGCTCTGCCTGCCATCTGCTTCCACAGTCACTGTCCATTGTTGTTCGTCCGACGACCAATCTGTAGAGAGGACTCTGTGGTTAAATCGAATATTTCGATCGATCCCATACTCTTCTGCTGATTCTTTGATGTATGTGCGGATTGATGCCCCGTCCGCAAGTGCCTTCGGACTCTTCCATGGTCGCCACGGAAAACCAAACGTATGTAAATCCGAGTCTGATCGAATTCCAGGGAACCGGAAGAGGTCCCATGTTCCACCCATTGCTCCTCGGGCCTCCAGAATAGTATATTTGTATTTTGGAAGTTCTGTTTGCACACGACTGCCGGGTTATTAGTGCTTGTTTGAGCTGGCGGATAATCGCCACTGAGCTCGAAGGGATACTGACTATGCAGAGTTTATTCCTGAAATCCCCGCCCCAACGATGATGACATCGAAATCACTGCTGCTGTTCCTCTCTATCGAACCCATACTGACTGTCTGGTCGAGCTGACGGCGAATGAAAATAGTGTGAGATTCTTTGTGGATTTTTTGGTGGTGCTGCGTAGGACGAGCTTTGAAGCTTTGATGGATCAGACAAGATCACAAAGCAAGGAGACGCAGAGAAATATGTAGATCAATAAATAGCAAAAGTAGAAGAGGGGAAGAACTGGACACTTGACTGATCAGACATAAGCATATGAATAGACCGAGGTTCGCGCAGATATACACTGCCCAATTAAGAAGCGCCCTCTCGTCGCAACACTAACCCAGTTCTGCCGTGCGACGCGCAATAATCCTAAGCTATGTGCGCCTGTACGTCAAACAACGGCGGTTCGCAATTCCTTCCGAATCCGATCCTTGCATGAAGCAAGGTATTTGAAATATCTCCGTACGTTGTACGTGAGCCCGCAGCAGGAGGAGGGGCTGTGAACTTGATGTAAGCGCGTTGGTACGACGTCTGATTGGCTTTTCCGTGGTTTTGACATAAGATCTTGCTGCTGTACACGTGCGATTGGGTTTGGCGGGGCGGGCCAGGTCCAGGGCCTAAAGTTACAGGGCCAGTTGCCGGTGCGGTACCTACAAAGTGCGATGGAATTCCGATTACCGGATGCTTTCACGACTTCTCACAGCTCGCGTCGCTGAGGATTACTACCAAATAGTCAACAATCAGCGGAATTCCACCCAAATCCCGCAGTCATGACGTCTGAACCATTCTGCAATATCATGAAGCTCACCGCGGAACTCCACCAGGAGGTGCTGGCTTTGACACATCTCTGGCAGCATCTACCAACAGACGATGCAATCTTCTACCGGAAAGATTTCGCGACATTCCACCAAAGATTTATAAGCCAGCAGCGATATAGCCAAGGAAGCCGAGGCTCTTGGCTGTTAATGTCAACCCATCAGATCTGGAAGTCTAGTAAAAGATGCACCTGCGGCATGCGCTCTTATGTTACAGGTGATGACTACGGCATCATAGACGATGGCCGCAACAATGGATTTCTCTGAATCTTCCGGACCTGCCTCAACTCTACAGCTCTACCGGCTTTTTGATGATGGATCCTAGAAGCGCAGCTACGTTCAGTTCATTATTATTCTCGCCCGCTAGACACCATGGCTGTATGTGTCACCCACTTTTGCCTTTATCTTGGATGTGTTGCCATTTCCTTGTCACGCCTAGCAGAAATGATTGGACCTGCGCAATCTTACTAGGCGGAACGGAGAGGTGCTTTTATGCACTCTTACGATACCTTGCACAGAAAGTTCAACCCGCCATTCCGATATCTCAACTAAAATCGTGCAAGAGGTGCAAAATCTATGAATATCACGCCGAGGCTTATGAAGCCAAGTCGTTCGGTGGAAGCTCCTCACGGTTCGGGAGATGCAAAGTGCATGCTAGGTTCTTGCCGTGAACTGGGTGACTCTACACAGTCCTTGGCGCTGAAGAGATCATACAAATATTCGGGTATTCCATTGCTCTATGAAGGTTGCTTAGAAATGAAGGCAATCCTGTTGCTGTGCTCAATTGATCCACAATAGTTCGAAGAACAAAATGATGGATCCTTCGGCAGATTTAGGGGAGTATAAGGTTTTCGGTTCGAGGAAGTATATTTTTTCTCGGCAGTAGATTGATATATCTTTCCATTGTACAAACAAAACTTCCGTGTCGTATTGAGCGATTCTAATTTCAGTGCATTTACGCATTGGCTGAATGCTTTGGAGCTCATTGCGCATAAGTTCCTCGAGTCCTCGGAGCAGCGTGTCCCTCGACGTTATGGGTTGAAAAGTTTGAACTCCGCACGGATTCACATTGTCGGTTTCTGGACCGATTTTTGTAGCTTTTATGCTAGCTATATCAGCTAAACCTTTGAGGCTTCTCTCCTTATCGGCTGCTGCCCACCACAGACGTCCAGGAAACGAGGAGTCGCCAACTACCAGAAATATCGAACTGAATCTTTGTCTTGGGGTCGCTCGTGGGCTGAAAGTCTTACACGAGCACAAAAACGTTCATGGCGACATTAAACCAGAAATATTCCTGTTGGGTCCCATGCGGAAAACCACATAAGTTGCAAATCCAGCTGACTTCGGATTCGCCACCATCGAACCAGTCGAGCCAAACGAGATTCCTATTCGCGGATCACGCACCTTACGCTCTCGAGGAAGTTCTCGTCTGATCCTAAAGTGTTTTCTCGGAAGAATGATGTTTATTCATTCGGACTATTGGCATGGTCCCTCGCAGAAGATGAACGTAACTCGTTCGACCTAATGGTTTAGGACGAGCTGAAATGTGAAGAGTGCCTTCAAGCGATAGACAAGCTCAAAGACGATGATGAATTCCCGCAAGCAGCAAAGTTTGAACGCTAGATTCTGGATGGCAGAAATTTTCGGCGTCAATTCATTGCTCCCACCATTGTTTGGAGAATAGTTTAGCGAGACTATGGCTGTCCTCGGAAGTCTTACGCATTTTCAAAAGCTCGAGAAAGAGCCAAGATAGACTCTCCAGACAGTTGTGCTCAAGTATATGCCACGGCATTGGAGTTTTCTGAAATATGGTTCGAGTTTAGCAGGGGAAAATGCTCTACAGAGATTTGGAAGCTGTATTGGTGGACGGACACCTTGGACAGAGATACTAGCGAAAGAAGTTTAGATCGTGTCATTAATATTCTGCAAGGGATCTTTGATACAGGAACCTCAATGGCTAGTATGCCAGCCTAGCGTAACGTTTCATGCTCTACGGAGTGGCCACACTAAAAAGTTCTACCACAGACCTCCTGCCCAGGCAGTAAACAAAAGGCTTCCGATTAGGAAAGTCCTGGTTTCAAGCACCGCCTCTTACTTAGGTAGCAAAAGGGAAATCTCGACACATCTATGAGAACTTTGTTGAGAGAACCTTTGCGTCTACCGACACTTAAAATAGACCCAGTCTTTTCTTTTCTGCATCCTTCTACATCGATGGTTATGGAGCCGGGCAGGTTTTTCATATATGTGTTCTATCCACAGGTCTGCTGCTGCAGGATATGAAATATCTCGAGCGTATTTGTATCGAATACACACAGCTTGTAATATTCCCATCACATCCTGTACCCCCTGGAAAGGGTATCTTGTCTATCTTAGGTACGCATTTAGTGGTGCTTAGAGTGAAGTCACTTGGACTGGGTGTTTATGAAATTGTTTTAGAATGTTTGTTGTTCGACAATACTCATAATTCGATAAACTAGATAACAAAAACAAACGCTTCGAGTTTGAGGTTTCCAGACTCCGGCTCCATAATATGATAATTGCTTGTCCCATATCTATTTAATGGCTTCTCTAATCCATCCTCTTGGCCATTACTCGGATCTCTCGTGTAATGAGATTATAAGGATGCGCTCGCCTTTCATTCAAGCTGTTAAAATCACCGACGCGAATGGTCAGTGACGGCATGAGAAGTGCCCTCGGCTTCTCCAATCAGCTCTTGATTTCTCCGAGCCAAACTCTTAAGAAGGTCGATGAACTTAGTGGATCGACTTTCACCGAACTTGTTGTAGCTCTCCAAATATCCCTTGAGCACATTATTTGTCCCCTTAAGCCATGCCTTAATATCTTTCTTGGCTTTCTCTTCGAACTTCATCAGGGCCTTAGACCGGTACTCCATCGTATCCAACTGGTTGTCTCTTTTAAATTATTCCTGCTCAGCTTTTAACCCGTTTTGAACTTCGACGTGAAGTGCCTCTGCACTTGCCACCATTCGAGCCATATTTTGGATTTCTTTTCCAATTTTGCGCCCTTTTTCATTCGGGTCGTAATTTTTATGAAGGTCCCTCAGAGTCTTCCCTAGATCTTGGAGTTGTATGTGACTCCTATCGACAAGCATATTGATAACAAGGAAATGCTCCAGGATATCGTTGAGTTCATCTTCAGAGTAAGAGTGTTGCGGGTGTTGGGTTTGGGCTCTTGAAGAACCTCTTGGTGGAGCTCCGTGATGTGAATCATCAGAGTCAGTTTTAGATCGACGTTTTAGGAATCGCCTGAGTATGTTTCCGGATTTATTCCGTGGCGACTTGGTATTCTCTGAATTTGAGGAAGGATCTCTATATCTCGGTTCATTTCTCTTGCGGTGCGGATGTTTCGGTGGCATGGCGAACGATTTCAAGTGCTAGAAAGCTTTGAGAAGTACTCACTGGCAGCCTAGAATGAAATGAAAACAATCTACTCAAGGACCCTTCAACAAGGCGAGCGTTACTTTATATTATTATCTATCACTTACATACCAAGAGGTTATGCTATTCTAATACAAAGCAAAAGCATGGCGGCTCCCTATGTCAAAATAGGCTGCGCAAAAGTTATCCGCCCCGGCGGATTAGCCGTAACCGCTCCCTCCTCCGCGGGTCCTGCTCCTCGATGTTTCGCTCCAAAGGTCGTAAAACAAAATTACCATTTGCTGCATCGGAGACGAGAATCTTTGGACATTGCGCTGGTATGCGTTCATATAAAGGTATATCGTCATCATGTATAAGTTTTGAGCCTCAAACCCTAAACACCCACTTAATCAACGGATACCCCAGAGATCTGTCGGGTTGTTGGGTATCCAACAGATAGATGGACTGGCAGGTCTTCACGGATTAAGTTTACTATCATAAAAACTCGCGATTATCCGCGCTGCTACGTATGAATCTTCAGATCCTCTTCAATCCGTGGTAGTCATGCTTGGTCATACCATGGTCATACCATAGAGATCCATTTGCACAGCCTAGTTGGCTCCGCAGCAACCAACAGGATACTCGTTTTCGTACTCAGTCTAAAATTTTTTTCCTCGTAAGTAACGATGGATTTTTGTCATGAAAGTGCAATGATTTGGGTGTGTCTTTTTTGTTGCGACGAAACTATTCGCGCCACCTTTTCTGGTCACGTATGTCGCATGAGTCGGTACAACGATAGGGTAGACGAATTTCCAACAAGAATGCTTTGAAAAATATGCAACTAGTATTTGAGCGATTTATCTGTATTGTAGGTCTCTTCTGAAGTTTCTTCTGTAAGCACAAATGAGCTTCACATATATATCAAATTACGTTTCCATCCGTTTAAGTTGTTCCAGTTATCTGGTCCCGGCGTCACGATCGAGCCGCAATAAGGTTGTGATGGTATGGACCTTCCTCGACCAGGTAGAGTGACCCATTCAATAAAGATGTGAGAAAAACCACCCTCCAGTTCAGTCGTAAGTTTCAGATAGGACAAAGAGGGTCGCGGCCATACACGCGAGACCCGAGAGCTTTGCACCGGAGGAACAATATCACTGGTCAGAAAGTCCCACGGCGCAGTCTTTGCTTAACGCAGCACGTGAAACATAAGTAATATGGAAGAGCTACTCGCATGTCACTACAAACAAATATGGCAACTAGTATTTTGTTGACTTAGTTCCTGTCCTAGACTCATAGCCCCAAAGTACACATAAAGAGCAGAAGCACCAAGACCGAGATCAATCCAATGAAACCCAACCCTCCAAACGCCTGCCAATAACATTGAGTATATGTACGTAGCATTACACCGTTAATTTGGTCGAGTCATCTTCAATACGACCATATATCCAAACTAACGAATTATGGCAAGCTAATCATGACAACTGGTCTCTAGGTCTGAGAACCTCAGGAGACTGCAAAGTAGACCCGCCGGACAGGTGGGTAGGTAGTTGCTGGGTTAGGACACCGGCCTAAATAAACCTTCTATTCAACTGGAAACTGTAGTGGAGCAGCTTGTCGAGATGATGTTTGGTTGCCTTACGATGATCGGCACCCAGCACTTTTTGAATTCTTGCCTTAACTTCCTCATATGCCGCGTAATTGACATGTGTCTTAGCAAGATCATACCTCTCGTACTCTCTGAGCTTTTCTATGAGAATGGCTTCAGATCTACCTAGGTCGGCGACCTTTTCGGACTTTAAATTCTCTTCAAGACTTTTGTGAATCTTTTTGAACTGAAGATCAGCATCCCAGCACACTCGCTTGTAGGCATCCGATTCGGAAACAACTCCAGTCTTGGTATCAGTGACCTCCAATGTCTTTGGTGCCTCTGTTGTGTTTTTATTTAAAGATTGAGATCGCTCGCCGGGTTTAGGCTTCGTGTCCTGAGGGCGACCACGATAAGGTGAGTGCTTGCGGTTGCTCGAAGATGAACCTTGGGACACTGCCATGATGATAGGATTTGCAAGTAAACCTTTTTCGAAGAATGAGCAGCTTAGACTTTGGCGAATAGACTCGAAGATAGTTTAATAATTTGCTTCATCATCCTTCCAGGCATTATGTGCCCGTTATTTATACACAAAGCAATGGTTCTGTTGTCACGTAGTCTCGATATGGTCATCGCCCATGAGCAGGTCTTGGGGCGCAGCGGGACAACTAATACACCTCGAACCCAGCGAGCGAGCCTCTTCCGGGAAGATGAATGGATTTATCGTGTGCACCATTCCGGCATTTTGATCCGGTATGGAATGTCGCCGCCATACGGGCTGGCCTCGTACCCAGAGAAGGATCTCACGAGTCGTAGACCCCTTTTTGCGACCGACCAAACATAAACAGTCGAAGCTTTTCGGCCTCTACTTGGCGAAGTGGAGTGAAGGAATATTTCTGGGCTTCGACTTCTCCGTTGGTCCCTCTATCCCAGATTCCCAGTTGACTTTCCTGATCTTCAATCCAAGGTTTGACTATCAAACCGATCTTCGTCCGCTGAATTCAATTAGTGATCCAGTTCTAGCACCTCTCAGCTTCTTTTTGTTGGTCACTCATGTTTTCTTCTGCTCCGTAATCACCTCCTCGGGATCCAGTGATAATTGGGTTAAATTTGGACACAGAATACACTCACTTCTTCGGACTTCACAGTTGTAGTCTTACCTTTATTTACTTCGCTATGCAGGTTAGACTTTTGTAATATTCTATATCTTTATCCTGACTGCCTCGTTTTTCCCCATCTAGTTAGTAGAACGATATGTCAATTTCGTTCACAAATCTCTTCCCCCCTTGTTGTGCGTACATGTTCATGAAGACTCTCAAGATGTCTCAACACGCATCCTTGTAACATCATCAGTCAACTCTTTAACGCCATTCCGAAGCGTCTTTGTCGCCTTATGCAGATTCTTACAGTTCGTTTCATGGTTATTGCTATCGATAGGTGGACGTTTCGGAGTGTCTGACTTGACGTCGTCCTTCTTGCTCTCACTCTTACCCTCACCCTCACCCTTATCTCCATAATATATTTGTTTCGCCTCGATATATTCTTTCCTTAAAAGACATATCTCTCCTGAAACCCTTCTGGTTAATTCGGTGAGTCTGACACTGGGCTTAAGCAGGGTTTCGCTGTCCAGTCCATGATGGTTGGGCCTGTCCGTTGAACTTGCTGATGGAGAGCTGCTTCGGGTCTTCGATTGCGGTAGTGACGGAGATGGTTTTTCAGCATTATGATTGCGTCTAGTCTTTTTTGTGGACGAGCTGCGGGAGTGCGAAGAGCTCCGCATCACAGGACGTCTGTCTGTCTTGGGGGGCATGATGGCGGCGTTTTGCTGCAGTGTTGAGCGTTTGTTTATTGCGGAGGTTCGACTGGTGCTTAACTATCGAGAAGATTGGAACGGAAGATTAAACAGCTAAAATCCTTGAGATGGAAGAATTTAAATACCAACTTCCAACCCGCAGGTGTTTGGTTTGGGAGTTCCTCATTCGTGACTGTCTGTCACCGCGAACAGGTAACCACAATTTAGCCCATATTGGACTATGCGTCTTAAATCCCATTGGTTACAGCTTGAGACTCAATGATGAAAAAATTCTTAAAATTCAAAATAGCATCTGAATTGTTGGAGCCTCTTGCTGGCCCGGCAATTGGGTCGACGAAGGTTCAAAGAGGGGTCAAGAATCAGTGAAGCCTGGAGTTGCTGAAAACTCGGCTCTTGGTTGGTGAACTGTACACTTCTACCTATTTTATAGTGGAATTCAGATGGAAAAGGTCAAAACAATAGGGTAACATATTACTGCACGAGACGTGAAAGATAATGGTTGGCGGCTAGACCTGAGTACACTGAACCCCATTTCGTATTTTCACCAGAGTATTTTCCAACAGATAGCTATGAGATCTCGAAAAGAACTGCTTATGCTGTACGCGATTCGAAAATTGACAACGAAGAAGATAACATGTCAGAGGGCAATCCATTCTACTGCCGCTCCTCAGACAATGCGCTTCACACCCGTTTCCTAGGTTTTCATCTCCTCGCCTAACGCGAGTACCCCCGGCCCTCTGTGGTGAACAACGTAATGTGCTCTGGATACCCGGCAATATTATCCTTGTAGCTTGCAAGATCTTGTCCATTCCTAGTGATCATATTGTGCGTACCAATAGTATTCAAATTGTACACCCCAATGTCCTTGTTCTTTCCCTCCAGGCTAAAAATTCTTGACTGACAAGTTGCGTTGTTACCTTGATCGGAGCAGCCTGGTGATTCATTAGTACGATGTGACTGGATAGAAATGGGTTTGGATGTTTTTAGATAAAACAAAAAGAATGACTTACTGGTGTTGTAGTTGTTGAAGAAACTGTACAAACCCGCGCCATAAACATGCACTGACTCACTGTCAACAATCCTTAGACCCCATCCATTCGCACAGTTACCTGTAGAATTTCGACAGCTTTTCTCAAAGTCAGGATCATTCCACTTTCTGAGATAAGGTATTGGTTGCAATGCGTTCGGGTTCGGTTGATAGTATGCCGTTTCCGTTTGTATCTGGCCGGCGAAGATGTTTTTCGTGTTCGCAAATTGGTACTGATACAAAGTGTGGTGCTCAACTGCGGTACCAACCAGCCAGATGTTGCCAACTTTGGACTCGCAGTATAGACCTCGACCGGCATAGATGGTTATCTGGTAGAGCTGGGGATGTTCGATGTCATGGTCAGCGACCCAGAACCAGTTGTTCTCGAAGTAGATACCTTGAGCGTTTTCGGTGATGTGAATGGACATAAAAGCTGCAATACAGTTTTGGTTGACGGCATTGGTGAGATCTGGAGTGGTAGGACAGTTTGCTCTCTGAAGTTCAGACCCTGCAAAGCCGCCAATACGAGTGTGGACATCCCATGCACCAGACGGAGAATTCGCTGGAGAAGCAAGATTCCATTGAATTAGAATGGCTCCAGAAGTTGCCCCTTGAGTTGATACGACCGTATCAGACCATTCGACTATTCCTTTTTGAAATGGATAACCGACTTGGACAACTGGCTGTGGTTGACGAATGGAAGAAAAGAAGGCGCCGGCGCCCAGAATAACAGGGTATGATTCACCCACGATTCTAGAACCGGAAGGAATAAAGACCGTCGAAGACACCTTGTAAGTTCCGGCATCGATATATACGATCTTATTCGCAGCTGCAGCGAATGCGAAGATAGCGTTCAAGGCAGCAGTGTCATCCGTGACTCCATTTCCAGTAGCACCACCAGTACGAACAGAAATAAATTCCGATGGGGAGGAGTGCTCATACTGAGGTTTAGACCGAGCGTAGAAATGTCCTCCCGGTGACAGAGTCGAAGAGCGAGAGAACGGCCTGATGAATCCTTCCGCGCGGGTTGGCCCATACGGAGAATATGTGTTTCCTTCACTCCATCCATTGACTGTTCTGTCTCCTGTCAGTACGGTGCCCTGAGGACCTTGAATGGCAGCTGGAACATTTTTGAACGACACATTGTCGAGGACAAGACCTCCCGCGGCATCAGGTTTCGATGTAGCGTTGTACGCCGTTGCAATGCCGACCTTGGTGTTGTAGAAGCTGCTATCAATCAGAGTCACCGAAACGACGCTTTGGGCGGCAGCACCTCCATTAGACATATTTAGACCAGTGGAACAGTTGTTCACGATGATACCCTGATAAGTCCAACCCCAGTCCCAAAGCTGATCTATGGCTGTGACGACGTTGTTGAAAGTCAAATTCCGTACGGTATACTGCTGGTTACCGAAGCGAGCCCCATAGTTCCCACCATTAAAAACTAAATCATTCATGAACCCACCAGAGCCTGAGATTTTCATAGTTAGCTTCTTCGAAATATTCTAAATATTGTTAGAGACTATGGATGGACATACCTGATTCGATGAACAGTCCTTGATGTTGTGTCCCTGCCGCAGTAGTCATTTCAAACACACAGTTCTGCAAACTGGTTGCCTGAGCAGAAGGCCAATGAATACCAGTAGCCGCAGAGTTGGGCGAGATCCCTCTCAAATCAAATACTAGATTTCGCACTTGGCGATAGAAGACGTTTGTGGGGTTCCAACCAAGCCCATTGGCACCGTAAGGATCCCCGTCAATGAGTCCAAACCCAGTGAAGTTTGCCGTAGCTTTCAGCACTGGAAGATCATTTGGATTACCAATGATTTGTGTGAGGTAGTAATCAATGATCGAACTCGAAATTAGGTATGTCCCAGCAGGGAAGTAGACCACTGCTGGCGTTGTCGTTGTAGACTGACATACTCCTGGCTCGCATCGTCCACCAGATCTTATGGCTTTGTTAATTGCGGCGGTGTCATCAGTAATTCCATCCCCTGTGATTGTCAGCATAATCCATATCTTGAGGAGTGGTGATAGTTACCTTTTGCTCCGAAGTCTTTGACGTTGCGGAAGACTTGATATGAACCGTTAGAGCTGAGTGGGGCGACACCTAGATGCGGAATCTGCTCAAGCCAGTACGGTGCGGAATGAGAAGCGTTAGAAGGAACGACAGTTGATGAAGAGTTGGTAAATGGTGCTCCCTTGGCGGTAGAGGATGCAGCTATCGATGGTTGAGGAAGAAGCACAGTCCCACCACCTGAGACAGACACTTGTGAGATCACACTTGTGACCAGATCTAGGCCTATCAATAATGAAAGGTTAGAGAGCTTCATACTGGAGCTACTAGATAAAGCTGGAATAAAAACATAGAAATCTTCAAAGGAGTGTTTCAAGGAAAAGAGTGCGGGAAGTCGCAATGATATCAACTCCAAGTAAAAAGAAATGAGACAACAAAAAGAACGACGAAAGAAGGAGTGAATTCTTGGAGTACAAAGTGCGTACAACAGAACGCAGGATACTTAAATGCCTTGACACCAGACACACCATCTGTCATTCATTCACTTTCCCGCAACGGAAGTTCCATTTTGGTGTACTTTCGTACACGACCAATAGAAAGGATATTAGAGTGACACGACTTGCATAATTATCCACTCAAGCCAGGATAGAACAGACAGGTGCACGCACAAGTCTTAGGACCATCTGAAAAGGTGGTGGGCGAAAGGTTTGTTTTCAGCTCTGATATTGTAATCATGTGCCGAAAGGGAGAAGCAAAATTATGATTTTCTGGCGAACCCCAATTCCCAGACCCACAATGATATAAGTCAGGGGCAAATGATGCAGGTTCAGCCTTGTACTTGGCCTGCAGTACTTCGTACAGTATTTGAGAGATACTGCTCCGGCGCGTCCGGAAAATTTATAAGTAGCTGTTGAAGAGTTGAACGCTGTAGAATAGCATGTATCAAGGAAATTCAGCCCTCGGGATGATTAATATTCAAAAAAGGGGTGAAAAGGTTCATACTATGGACACGCTAGAGATAGTCCTTGCGGAAACGGAGCGCAAATAAATGAGAAAGCTGTAGCACTAAGAATTACAAACACGGCCTGATGTTGTGTTTATCCGTGATAGTTGATCATACATGTCGTCGAGTTATTGTGGAGACGTTGCAAGTTGTGTCAAGGGGTCCTCCCCGGACGGAAGATCGATCTGGTGGATCTTCATATCACATGACGTAACACTCATTCCAGCGGCATCACGTGTATAGGTGAGACGCTGTGCTGTCCCACCGTATCGACATTCTTGGCCCTTTACTACCCCTAAGTATGTAACGAATGTTAAATTTTAGATTTATTGTCTCTTGCTTCCTTAAAATCGAACATTTCATTATCGGCAGGATGTTGCATGTTGGGAGTTCCCCTCTTAACTTCTACCATCCATCATACGATCACACACTCCAACATTGGTGTCTTGTTGTGCAGCTGATCAAGCCTCATTTCTACCTACGGTCATGAGGCTCGTCTAACATAAACCCTCCTGCTTCGATCTAATTCAGCTGCGTTACAATATCATGAGTCCGGTCGTAATGCGGCCATTCATGGTGAATAGCTATACGATACCGATAGGTACAAATGCGTTTGGTTCGTAGGTAGGTTCATCTAAAGTATGGGTTGAAAGGTCAATTTATAGTCCTAACTAATGTGCATGAATATCTTTCTTAGACCGTGCAGGTGAATCTCTCCGGTATTCATAGTGAATATGATTCCGAAGAGAGAAAATCCAGTAAGTTAGCTATCTCATGGAACTGTCATTGAAAGCGTCTATATACAGAGATACCGAGGAAGTTTCTACATTCCAATCACATCCTCGAGCTGGGTATTAGGTTGGATGAATGGCTGCACTTTGTTACGAGTCATCGTCCTCTGCTCGTATGCATATGCGAAACCAATTAAAGTCTCTTCGCTCCATTTGGCGCCCAAGAAACTGAGTCCGAATCTATCAATCACCCAAAGTCAGTCTACTGTGCACCGTTTTGGACGCTGAAGAGAAGAAAGCTACTTACGGGATATTTGGTCCAGTCCCCGTAAGATTCCACGGTGGGCTAGTGATCACGGTGGTATTTGGAGGGTAGAAGCCCTGAATAATCAACCAGTCAGCGAGTGATCACAACATGCATAACAGGAGAGCAAAAAACAAAGGGGGTATTACCAAAGGTACAGTTACTCCAGGCAGTCCAGCCAAGGCTGGCAGTCCAGGAGAATAATCGGTCGGCATGATTAGTGCATCTAGATTATACCTTTCCAGCGCACCCGTAACACCACCTTCCCCACCCCAGAAACTAGTAGTCTGGTAAGCCTGCCAGAATCGGGAATCCGAATTGTTGTAACCTAGAGCCAAAGATTCATCCCAGACTGCCGTGTCGCGCTCAGGATAATCTTCCAGTGGGAATGATTTCGTGAACCTTGACTCATCGGCAAGGCTGGTGATGTTGTTAGGATTGTATGTCAGCTGAGATAAGTAGTTGGCAAGGTCGGAAACGAAATCTGCATCAAGGACTATGGATGCGTAGCCATTTGGATCCGACGCGTAGTCATCCCAGGCGGTAAAGTTGGTGTTATCAACTATGATGGCTCCGGCATTTTTCATGACTTGGATTGCTTCTTCGAATGCAGCAAGTACAGGCTCTTCTCCGCGCCCACCATAAATTCCGTTACGTGGAATACCAATGCGAGCACCACGCAGACTGGAGAAGTTGAGAGCTCGGGTGTAGTCTGGTGGAGTATCAAATGGTTGAGCGGATGTGTAATTATCGTATTCGTCTTTTCCAGCAATGGCAGTCAGGACATAAGCAGCATCCGCCACAGTGCGAGCCATGGGCCCCACAGTGTCTTGATGTTCACTGATTGGGATGACC
Source organism: Rutstroemia sp. NJR-2017a BBW (assembly GCA_002946425.1). Classification (NCBI taxonomy): domain Eukaryota; kingdom Fungi; phylum Ascomycota; class Leotiomycetes; order Helotiales; family Rutstroemiaceae; genus Rutstroemia; species Rutstroemia sp. NJR-2017a BBW. The sequence goes on from NJPT01000062.1 coordinate 102,277, forward strand.
AGAGATCTCGATGTAAGCCCAACCGTGGGTTTGATTCCCACAAGGTTGTTTTGTGAGGATGGCGAAAGGATACTGCCACTGGTCTCGGTTCCGAGAGTGGCAAATGCTAGGCCAATTGAACTGCCTACACCACTTCCACTACTACTTCCACTTGGATCCATGTTCGGCGCGTAGGCTCCATAAACCTGGCCACCATAAGCTGACCATCCATTCGAACTGTTGCTGCTTCGGAAGTTGGCCCATTGAGATAGGTTAGTCTTTCCAAGTATGACTACTCCAGCTTTTCGAAGCTTGGCGGCGATGGTCGAATCTCGGGGAACCTTCGCTCCGATCAAAGAGTAAGATCCCGCGGTATTGTTCATCTTGTCCAAGGTGGCGATGTTATTTTTGATGAGCATAGGAAGCCCATGCAGTGGACCGCGCAGGGTCCCATTTGCTCGCTCAGCATCGAGAGTCTGGGCAATTGCAATGGCATCGGGGTTGATCTCAGTGACGGTGTTTAAAAGTGATTGTACTTCTTGAATACGGATAGTATACGCCTGTGAAGGTCAGTGCCAGTCAAATGCCATTATTTGCATTGTCATTTACCGTAACCAGATCTACACTTGTCCATAGGCCACTCTCCAGTCCACTGACAAGGTCCTCGGCTGTGGCTTCCAACAGGTCTGGATAGTTCGAAGACGAACCTAGTGCAAGATTAGCATCATCTCAAGTGCAGATTATATCAACCGACTTACAAGCAACTGGGCTCGTATGTACAAAGCTAAGGCAAGCCAGGAGAACTGCCAAAGCTCTCGCGAATGTTGAAAGCATAATTCGCGATATCTCACAAGCCTGAAACAGTCCGACTTGTCGTGAGGTTGTCTATCCAAAAGGACAAGGATTACTTGTCGAGCAATATAGTAGGCTAAATGGAACGATTCCCACGGTCGTGTACACAGCATGGCAGGCAGGTGTACATTGTATATAAACAGAATACCTTCTGTTCTACCAGCCACATTTACCTTCCTAGACAGGTCGGAGATCGACAATGCATTCAACGGCCACACGATAAGAAACTCTGACGCGACGACATTGAGAAACATTGAGCAGCATTTCTTGGGGATATCAAGGTACCATGCAGCAACTAGCCAGGTTCTGAGCGAGGGGGAAACTTTCCCCCGCCTTGTTATGTAAACAATAAGTCGATAACTATGTCTGGCCATTCAGAGGCTTTCCCCCAATTTTCCAATTGTCAAACTCTAGATAAAGCGTTATATAATACTTTTACCTCGAATGCCTATTTTCTTGGCTAACGCCGGAAGATAAGATGGAGTTGTCCTTCCGCACCAGCCTTCTAGTACATGGTCAGGAGTTTGCGGAAATAAGATATTAGACGGGAAAGAATATCAAGAACGTCATAACTTTCGATAACGAATTACCAACTTGTACAACAATGTTGAAGGACCTTCCATTTTGGATATTAGATTCGCATATTTAGCGCACACGGAAGGAGTGATCCCAGTGACATTCCATCGGGGAGTTTTCGCGGCATCGCTTGTGGTCTGACTGCCGCGGAACCGGAGCGTTTAGTGGATGAGTGTCGCATGAACCTTTGACATCGACATTTGACATTTGACATCTGCCATCTGAAAAACGTGTCTGGACCTTTCTCTCCTAGTCTTCGGTTAGCCCCGCATTCGCGATAAAGGGTATGGACCACAAACAAAAGCCTCATCAATATCACCTTCCAGTTTGCCTTTCACAACAAAGAACCTCATCTCGGGGAATCTAACCCGGGATCCCGGACGACATGCAACAGTCGCTTTCTCTTCGTGAACGACCAGAATATACAGCATCTGAACGCCAAAAGCAAGGAAGACGCCAATGTTCGGACTTCCGAGACTGACGCGACTTGCATTTCGTCCTACCACAACTTTCAAATCTTACTTGAGCCACTTTGATGGTTGAGTGCCAAGTGCTTCTAGTGACATTGGCGGACAACTAGTTCTCCCCTAGATACAAGTTTTGCTGTATGGTGTCTCGGAATAAGAAGCTGCAATGATCTCAAGTAGATATTGAGCATCGAAATTTTCACACAAAGACTCAGTCACGTGTAAGTCGCCTGGCATAACAATCACGTGATATTATTGACAGCTTGTCACATGCTTATCCGCCTTGATACCCTCCCCGGTACGTGATGTGGGCTGGTTGAGAGGCATTTCTTAATCACGAGCTGAACTACCTGTCACACGATCCTGAGCCTCTCATTGTTTACAAATAAAGATTTTTTATCCCCCTTTTTAGGCTACGCCAAGGTGGTGCAGCTTAAGTGCCAGGCTAGCTGCTTCAAAATGTGCTAAAAAGAATGCCAGGGGTTCGCCAGTGAAGGTTCCTAGTATTGAGTTCAATCTCATTTAATCTCTCTATATCCACAAGTTTCCTGACCCTCTTTGCGACTCTCTCCTTCCCGCTTTCCGTCTAACAAGGACACTCAGCCGAGCAAGGGGTGCAGCACTTCAGCATGTAAAATCCATTGTTGGACCACTGAAGACATCTCTGCAAAATAAATACAATTGATTAGTCTCTGGATCTTGGTCTCTGATCTCATTGCATTGCTGCTTGCGGAAACCTCCGTAGGAAAAGGAGAGACTTACACTGTGTTCACTAGGACATCTTGACCTTCCATCAGGGTAGATGGAGCCGCAAGGCCAAGCGTTCACATCTTCATCAGGGAGACAACCACAGTTCGCGCGCTTCTCGACAAAGGGTTCCGGGGTGTCGTAGACAACGGCTGCGGCTTGCACTGTGGAAGCAGCGAGGATAAGGATGGCAGTGAGGTGGTGAAGTTGCATTTTGTAGGATTATGTGGTTGTGTTTAGAGGTAATGTGTTGTTTTGGAATGGAAGTTTGATTGGTGTGGAGCTTGTAATGTTTTGCTGGACTGATGAACTGATTGACGATGAGATTAAGATAATCGAACGAGGAGAATACATAGCATTATATACCTTTGTTTCTTTGCCAAATCCATAATTGCAAGTGTAGCCAGATCCTGGTTAACTGAGATTGTTCATCCTCAACTTCTTCATCCTCCTAGCCTTTCATAAAATCTCATCGTGTTGCGCAGTTCCACGTTGTACGTGAATCACGATGTAGATCCATCAGCCTCCTTGTCTGCGTACAGTAGTGTGTAGGGCCTTACGTTGTCAGATCTCCACAAGTCGGGAGAGAATAACGTGCGTTTGACAGGGTTAACTCTAACTCTAAATTAAGAAAAGAACCGTAAGGCTCACCGAACTTATCCACGCTTGAAGAATGCAGTTCGCGAGGCCTACGAGGCTATCACATATGCTCAAATCCAAAAGCTAATTCGGGAAATGGGTGATCGTTGTATTGAATTGATTTTGCAGAAGCTGACTTTACAAAATACTAGATACTGTAAAAAAAAGGCAGCATTGCCAAGCATTTGAGGGCAGCAACCCAGAAATGGGGAAAATTGGAGACTGTATGTAATATAGCAATCTAGTTGACAAGCCATAGCGGAGCCGCACAGGCTACGTAGCGATCGAAAGTTGTGGCATATTACCACGGAATCAGCGGTCAAGTGTACTCGCGGCACACTTCCTGTCTTGGACCGTACTGTGTACAGTACTGTCATCATAAATGATCACCTGACATACGCCTGACTTGCTGAAAGTGGGATGTAAGTGGGATATAGGACACCACCGTCGTAGTCAGCGACGAGAGGTATGATCAGCGAGTATGAGGAAGTATATTTAAATTATCTGATCCTGTCGGCTCTTATTTCCTCTCTTCACGCCAAGCTCTCAAGCATATAAATAGATACTAAAATGCTCAGCTGAAAGGAGATCAATCAACTATATACGTAGTATTTGTCATCCACTAGGATATTTAGACATCAAAAGGTTCTCAGCGTACAGATTCCAAATACTCCTCTGCCAAGCACAACAGTGGAAAACGTCCGACTGAACATGAAACAATAAACTTTAATACATCTGAGGAGTTTACTCCGCATAAAGGTCTGCTAACCATTGCTAGTGGTCTGTCGCCAAAATCACCCAGGCACAGCCTCATGATGTGGAGAAGACGTCCTCGGAAACTACCCGTATGTGAGCGGCCCACATTGAAACGGTGGAGAAGAATGGGAGCGATTAAGAATAGCATGTCGGTTATATAGATGACTGATACTTCGTGCGGTCACTAACTATCCAAACCAGCAGCTTATCACCATATATAGTCCCTGATTGACTTTGCAAAGGTGTTATTAGCCATCTTGTCTCGATTGTGTATCCTTCTCAGTTATCATCGGTAGCTGACTGTGGCTGTGACCTCGGTGAGCACTGTGGCTTGCATAGCCCTTGCCTTAATCAGTCGGGAAAGCCTGCGAGAAAGCCATGACACAATGTATGAGCAGGCTTTACCCAAACATCTCAGATAAGTGTCTCGAATTGTTTAAAGCGCATCAGAATCGCTCTCCTACAACTACAACCTTGTAGTCGTCTCAATTTTCACATTCATCAATATCTGCTTGCGGCAGGGTAGGTACGGTGTAGAAGCTCTCGATACCGAGTTCAGACGTCTAAATCCATTCCACCATGGAAGGAGTAGCAGCAGCTAGCAGCGTCATCGCCGTAGTCGGTCTTGCAGCACAAGTCGTGCAAGGCTGCAATTACCTGCGCGGAATCTTCGACGACGCAAAAAAAGCGCCCGAGGAGTTGCATTTCCTGAATGTGGAGTTGAGGATAATTGAGAATATCGTGAGTAAGATCGATGGCGGGGAAGCCAACGAGGAATATCAGCATGCTTTGGATTTCTGTCTTGAGGCAATTACGAAGCTGGAGTCCGTCGTGGAGAAATACACAATTGGAGATCTTACTTCGGGACGCAGGAGACAGTGGGGTCCTAGGCTTGCAATGGCTCTGAATAAAGATAAGCTTGAGAAGCATATGACTCGTCTCCGGGAAGCTAAGGGGCATCTTGAGGGTATTCGTACTACGTGGGTAGCTTTTACTTCATAGTAACTGTTCAACGACGTTTTTCTTCTCGCATGAATTCCAAAACTAACACACATACACAGAGCAGCGCACAATGCGTTATGTCTCAAGACAGACAATGTCCAAGGCTCGATTGTACAGCTATCGCATCTTCATGATGAAAGATCGTCGACAATGATTCACGGTATCAATCTCCTTCATTATCGGCTGAGTGAGATGGGTGAAGCTGTGGGATTAATTCGAGATTACTGTGCGAGGGAGCAAAGCATGCTACTTGGGGGAGAGTCTGACCAGACATTGTTGAAAGTGAAATCAATCTTCGAGGATGTTTTGGCAAAGACCTTGCCATCTCCACCGAACCCAGGGCCGTCATATATGGGAAATGGTCTTGTTGCGAGCGGCAAGATATTTCCCCCGAATTCTTACCCAAGACTCCTTTCTGGAGACCCTCACTTGAGAGAACAATCGACCGTCATATGTAGCAGGGTTTTGGATTCGAACGGTGAAGAGACTGCTATCGAAGATAATGAACGATTATGGAGACAGTCCTTACCCGAGCTTCACCGGAAGCTCACTGAACTTACGAATGCATCCTCGGTTGACAATCGTTTTAATGATGTGGATTTCCATCCGGAATGGGAGAGTAACGCAAAGTGTGGCGGCCCGTCTGCGAGCGGCGAGATCTACTTGCGATCAACTTCATCGACATATTCATCATTCGCCGAAATGCCATTCTCAACAGGGAATCGAATTTTCGATGTTTCTTCATTTAACACAGCATCCCCGATAGTTGTTACTACAACAGAGATCCTTTTGTTGCCGAAGTCCTGGATGCAAAAGCGTGGGTTTCACCTCATCCTACGTCGCGTCGAGCAAGCTGCGGAAATAGTGTCTAAAATCTACTACGGCATCGAGAACTTTGACCAATATCTTGGAGAGGCAAGACCGTTAAATCATGTTGTACATCCGGATGGCATCGTGGCCGGATCCAAGCCAGGTCTGGCCAGAACCAAGGAACCAGCAAAGAAGAAGCGTAAAGATTCCTCGCTGATCGTGAGCACGGCATTGAAAGTGGCCTTCAGCGCAACAGGCACCCGGAAACCCCGTCCAATCGCCCGCTCTTCATCCACCGTATCAAGACCAACGACAATTCGGCAGTCCTTCGATGATGAGATCAACGATGCAATGGAGCTGGTAACCTTATGGGTAGAAGGACGACTGACTGTAGATTTCTATCAAGACCTCCTTGACGACAGCGCTCTCGAGACGCAAGAAAAAAAGCTCGTAAATCCTTCCAGCCCATTGTGGAACTCAGAGTTGCGCTTCCTTCGGCTCAGAGTCGCATACGTCCAAGAATTAGCAACCGCCATAGTAGGGGAGAGCCAAATGTCTAGAGAATTCAAGGAATACGACATACCTCATCAACTAAAACGAATTCATGAAGCCTACTGGGACCGATTCCTCCAGCTCACAAGCTTCTGGTTTTCCTCCGCCCCGATGTATCTTCCGAACAGACAAGACTACTTTTTGTGTCTGAACACACAACGGACTCGAGTCCTCTACGGGGTTGCGTATCAGATACAGTATCTTCAGACATGGCGTCGTGAGGTACGGCGTTTTTGGGAGCTGCTTCGTGACACACGGTGCCTTTCTTTAGAGCTTTTACAATTTTTGAAGTTAGAAAATCGAGATTTATTAATGGAGAAGCCTGAGGAGGTTCACTCTCCCGGAGTGTCCTACACTGCTCAAGTACAGAGCATGACCTATAGTGCATATCTCCCACCCACAAGATTTTTTCTAATCAAGACTTTACCCAATTTCGAGAACGTGTCTATATGGGAGTTGAACACATCGGACAATATCTCCCTTGAGAGAGAACTTTTAGGAATAGATTTTTTCATCCAATTTTCCCAGAAAAAGACGATATTGGAATATCTCCTCGAATTCCAACACCTAAGGACAACCATAGAAGGTCTCCTCGAATTTCAAAACAAACGACACTAATAGAATATCCTCATCGAATTTTAACAATTAAGAAGATTCCTCGTCTATGGAAATTGGGTTTCTAGGGAAAAGGAGGCTGCCCCTAAACGCTAAGAACTCCACGGAATGCGAATCTTATGTACCAATGCAATTATTGACAAATTTCTCGACATATATCTCCACATCAGTCACATCACATCCCATCACATCCCATGCACTCCAAACACCCCAGACTATCATCCCTAAACCCAACCCTCCTCCCAGAATTAACATCCCGTTCCATCCCCTCCCCACCCGTCCCATCTCCCCTTTCCCCAATCACGGAGTCTGCACATCCACCGGCCCATCCGAACTCCTCAACTCCAGCACCCTCTCCTCCTTCCCACTACTCCCCGCCACCACACCCACCTTATCCCTCGGATCCTCACTTGGATCCCCACTCCAACTCTTAAACCTCACATGTCTCCCCCCCCACGCCCTCTTCGCCTTCCCCATCCCATTCCCCGCCCTTCCCTTCCCCTTATCCAACCCCAACCCCAACCTCTCCCTCCCATCCTCCCCCATCCCCCCACTCTCCCCCATCTCCTGCGCTTGTCCCCCCTCCCTCAACCCCTTCAACACCACCCCCGCCGCCTCGCCCTCCTCCTCCTCCTCCCTAATCGGATCATAGCTCCAAGCCCTTTGTCTGCCCGAGCCTAAACTATTCCCCCTATTCCTCCTCGCGCTCTTCATCCTCCTCCCGAATCCATCTTTCGCCCCGACAAAGCCTTCCCCCTGAAGTCTCCGCTTCTTGTATTCCTTCCGCAGGATCCAAACCAGCATACCTAGTATCGCGGCCGTGATCAGCAGCACAAAGGCATTAACCCCTATTGCGACTTTCCATGTTGTGGGGATATGCGGGTGTCCTGGGGGCGGTTGTGTTCCTCCTCCCCCTCCTCCTCCTCCCGGAGGATGATCGTCTGGCGCAGAGTATTTCGAGTGGTGAGTGTGTGGTGTGCGGAAGTGGATACGGTGGCCGTGGGTATTTCTGCAGATAGGGGATGAAGTTAGCTAGCTTGCTCGCCGACACATAAGAAAATCATCCGCCAATGTATGTATGAGCACAGAACAACAAATCCAAAAAACACCACCTACCCAACCACAACATCATTCCCACCCTCCTCGCCCGACACAGTAGTAACCAGCGCCCAACCCGTCCTCGTCGCCGCAGCCACCACCAGTGAAAGCAAGGAGCGATGCATTGAAACCATGCCTGCCTCCTTTACTTCGTCTTCGTCCTACAAATGAACCAATAAATAAAACATGCACTTTTCGCGTGCGCAAAGGTATCTCTCTTTTTCTCTATCTCCTTCACCAGTTTCAGACCCCCAACCCTATAATATAGGATCTTCAAACGAGCAATGCCACACTGTAAATAAAACCCGCCGAGCAAAAAAAACACGAGCGACGGCGAAATGGACGGGCGAAATGAGTGAGCGGGCGAGTGAGTGAGTGATTAATTGCTAACGAACATACGAGCGGTAGACAGACACAAAGGAAAAGGAGTCCAAGCGCAGTAATGAATGAATGACTGTGAGTGAATGAATGAATGAATGAATGAATGAATTGGAAATCCAAAAATAAAAACGAAATGAAACATATGTATGTACGAGTATGGACCCCGACCCCGTCTGTCCTCTGACCGATATCTGTTGCTGTATAAGGTAGCGAGCTCAGCACTGATGAAATGTTATGTTTATGCACAAATACAGTAGCCTACTGAGCCTACCAACCAAGCGCACGCGCACGCCGCACCCATGAGCTTGGCGTCGGATCATATTGGATCATGTTTCAGGGAATTTCAATGAATGAGATGAGTGCCAGTCTGGCGGGCAATTTCTATCGAAAAGGCAAGAATTATTTGATAGCTTACTCTTAAACGAGATAAGGTTAGATGGGCGTGGAGAAATAAGGTCTTGGATAGGAACTTAGGAGACAGGAACAGAAAAAAAAAAAGGGGGTTCAGTTCGGTCGGGGCGTTTGGGTTCTAATTGCTTCCGTATTCGCGCTTACGAGACCGGTCTGGGCGGATATTGTGACTGAAGTAAACAGCATCGTGAATGTGAATATGCGTCTTTTTCTTAACCAGACGGAATTAAGGTAATATTCTTCGTTCCTCCGTATCTCCTGTATAAACTCCGCTCCGCAAGCCATCTCAGAAGCACAACTGACAACAGACAACAAGGTTGATCACCAACCCAAGCTACCGTACCAGCGAGCCCATTAATTGTGGAGCGCCAATACTCAAGTGCCTTTCCATCCCAAAATAAGTGACCTTGACTCAATTCAGGGGGTTTTACCAAAGTGCGGTACGGATTGGCGATCAAGTACCGAAGAGAATACGGGCCAGAGAGGTAAAGATATTCTAGAAGGATTGGGTGGATAAAATTGAGAAGAGCCTTTTTTTTGTCCCTTTCATAAAATTAGGTATTTTGTACAATATCAGTATAACTCTTCCATCGGCGTGCGAGACCGAGGAGAGCAAACCAGACCTGCCGAGTGAATAAACACCGCAACCCAGACTTTTTCCCGCAATGCCTACCATATGCATACAAGATATAATCATCACATCGTGAACATGACCCCCTCTACAAATCATCCTCCCCAATCGGCTTCTTCTCCTTAAACACCCTCCCACCCTTCGTCCTCTTCTCCGCCTTGAAAATCTTCTTCCTGGCCCTACTCTCCTCAATGCCTTCCATCCCATTTTGCCCCATCACAATCGTCAACTTATTCTTCTTATTCTTCCTCGCCGATTTACTCTTCTTCCCGTCAACAATCACTCCATCTTGACCTTTCCTGCCCAGTCTCGGTTGTCTCACAACTCTTGTTTTCGCACCAAGTGCCCAAAGATCTCCCCATCTTGATTTTCGTGCATCGCGATACGCGGCTCTGCTGAAGCTTTTCGGAACGGTCCATCGCTCAAGTTTTCCGGACGGCGTGCAGAGGTCAAGAGTTACATGTCCGCGGCGTTTGAGAGGTGGTAAGACGGTCCTGGGAAGTGAGAGTGCATCGAACTTTGGTCCGTCGGCATTTTGATTTTCTTCACTGTCGGGTAAATCATGCTCTTCGTACCCTTCAAATGATTGGTCGGTGGCGACATCTCCTTGAAGAATACCATTCTCTTTCCGAGCATCAATACCCCGTCGAACAGCAACGTAGCTGTACTTTACATCCTCGTGATTACGCGCAGTCTGGCCTAGAATCTTTTGTAGATAAGCCGGTCGAATATACCGTTGTTCGAAGTGGCAGTAATCCTTTCTACCGGTGCTTAGACCAGGCACAGGATACATAGGACATTTGGTATGATTGGTACATGGCGCTATAATCATCCCTTCTTCTTTCTCTGCGAAACGCAATGAATCCGAGGCAGGATCCTGAATTTCGTTTTCGACCGTAGTTTCATTCGGAGAAGAGATGTGAGAATCCAGTAAAAGGGCACGAGCTCCTGCAATCGCCTCAAATCCACGAGGGATACCCTTTTCGATTAAGATTAGTACCCCTCCTTTCGGATCTAGAAGCGACCAGAGATTTTGCACCATATGTCTGCGACGGTAATCCTCCTTCAAAGGGAACAATGTATGAGGAGCAATAATCAAATCGTACGATTTTCGCGGTTGCGCAGGTCCACCATCCAATTGCCGGTCACCGTGAGCTGAATGGACATAATCCGGAAGCCTTGGGAGGAAAGTGGTGTTATCTAAAAACCTCGAAACTCTGTGCCGTAGAGTATCTGGACCTGTAAGAACCGTAGTCTTTCCTGATGGAGGATCGTCCCCCTCAACAATGCCTTCATCCTTCAGCACATCCCACTCAGCCCGTAGAATTTCCTTCCATGCCACTATTCCTGCACCTCCAGCTCCAGCATCGAGTACTCGCACCCCCTCACCACCTTCCCTGAAAAGTATATCCCGGACCCATTTTGACCCTAGACGTTTCCGTACCTCAACTAGGGCACTCATTACAATAGCATAAGTACCAGGCATCACCCCGGCCAGATATGAATCTGCTTCGACCTCACTCATTCTGTGTTGCGCAGCATCTAAACCGATATGCTTCTGAGGTATTACTCCCCTAGAATTAGGCGTCGATGACGAATGGGGTAAGCCTTTGCCTCCAAACGCTTTCTCAGCAGCCTCAGTCAGATGCTTCATACTGGTTCTTTCTAGCAATTCTGAGATTGGCGCGGTAAACTCTTCTTTCGGTAGAAATAACGTGCTCGGCGTCGTGCCGAATCGAGCAGTCATTGTGTGAGGATGCGTTCGAACTTCATCGGAACTGATGTAATTATCGTCACCGTAGTCATCCTCTTCAAATTCCTCCTCCGATTCTTCTGAGGACTCTTCCTCGTAGTCTTCATCGAACACAGTCTCTTCCTGCTCTGCCATACGTGCTCTAGTCTCATCCACATCCTTCAGCAATTTCTCAATTGCATCGATTTCCCTCTGATTCTTAGCCTGTGTTTGAATGACTGGGGTCTCCGACCCTGTGGCCACTTCGTCTGCTTCATACTCGAGTTCGGAATCGCTATTTTCGTCGGGCGCAGTATTAGATTCAGGCCCGGCTACCCCAGCAGTGTCAATCTGTTCGGCCTCGCTGGCAGCTAGCAATTCATCCTTAACATCCTTCAATACTTCGAATCCGAGTTCTGGGTCGAATTCCACTTCTTCAAACTCCCCGGTAGACGTCTCCCTCAAAAGCACATTTCTCGTCGGCCCCTCACTTCCAGTATTCTCCTCCTCTATTTGTATATACTCCAGATCGTCTGCAGTTGTCTCCCGTAGTGGCGGACCATATAATCGTTCGTAGAGTTTCAATTCCTCCCCCGACAGATAGTCTTTCGGTAGTGTTTCTCCGAATGTTTCCTTAGCCCTTCTCACCACTGCTTCAATCTCAGCTGCGGACTCTGTAGCTGTGGGAGTAGTTTGCAAATTTTCTTCTGGTCGAGGAAGTGTTGTAGAAAATGGTCGCAAGGAACTGTGGCGAGGCTGAACTGACCGATATCTAGCATTGCGATACTGTGAAAATGAAGTGGTCGATATTGGCCTGGTGAATCCGTGTTCGAATAGTGAAAGAAGATGCGATCTGCATGATTGACAGGCTCTTGGAACTTTTCGGGCGGTCAACATGGTGGTTTCGGTGATTGCGAGACGTTTGAAGACTTCAAACCGCCTTTCGTTCAAATTTATTTTTTGATACAGTTAGGCGGTGACTAGCGATAAAATGAGGGGTTGATATTTACACGCCGTTTTGGTACCTTATAGCCAATCGATTTCTAAGCTACGACAGATCCCGATAGATAAGCGAGTGCCCCTAACAGACCTCAGACCGAGAGACCTCATGTTCTCACTCACAATTGCAGGTGTGCTTGCCGTCATCAACTCAATATCTTTTTACTTCCCTACATCTCTTTTTCCAACCACGATACCAACCAATCTTTCTAAAGCAGCAACCACATAACATCACCCCCTTCCTTTCATCCTCCCTTCACTTCGAACCGCCACCGCGAACCCATGTATCTCAGTAACCTTCTATTCACATTCCCCGCCCAACATACGCCCATTCCTGATCTCCAGTTCATAGCATGTGCTAAGGGCGCTACACCATATACCTACAGATCATAAGTTATAGGCCGAGCTATAGTCTCTGCTCGGAATACATCTCCCTAACAGCTTCAGCACGGGATTCACCAGAATGGTATATCTGCACTCACGTTGCGGTCGACAGCTAGCATCACATGGATGCTGATAGTAGGACGTGGTGGTTTATATTGAGTCTTCAATCAGGTCTGTTTTTTACTATAAAGTAAGTGTAAGTGAAAATATCAATATCTCGACGAAGAAACCTCGAAAGGGGAGTGATATCTGGAATGGAACTGGAACAGGAGTGGATGTCATGGAATTTGGAACCGAGGGAGTAAAAGGAAGGACAATCAGTAAGATGTTTTTTGTTTATAAATTATCCATTCGTAATATCATTAATAAAACTAGGTATGCAGCGCAAGGTATTATTTCATCGAAGGAAAATCAAGAAACCAATGCAAGTTGGTATCATCCATACTCGTCATTCCCAAAGCCGATTTCACCCAGCGCCATGCAATATGATATTCATCTTCATCTCCACCTCACCCTCATCCATCCACTCATCCGATTAAACAATATCCTCTGAATTCCTATACCTCCCGGCCCCCGACCCCGCCACCGGCTTCCTCCCAATCCCCGCCCCATGCCCCCTCACATCACCACCTTGCACCACACCCTCCTTCCCATAACCATGTCCATGTCCATATCCAGCCCCAGTCCCCCATCCCACCTGTCTCGTAAACGTCGCATCCTCAAGTTCCGCACTGGCGCCCGCACCCGGGAACGGCACCGATCGGTTCAAAGGAATGTGATTCGTGCGCCAATCCCAAATACTCGCATACACCATCCTATACCCCGAAAACGCCATCACAGTCCCAATAATCGCGCCGGCAAGACAATCATACCAATTATGATACTCATCGATAGTCAGAGCACCGGCAATCAGGGTCGCACCCAGAATCGGCGCGTACGTAGCAATGAGCTTCCACATCGCAGGGTGGTAGTTGGACCACACCTTGAGCTTGGCGTTGAGGTACAGGTACAAGAAGACGAAGCCTGCGAAAGCGGCAGTGGAGTGACCTGAAGGGAAGGATTCCAGCGAGTCGTCGATTTCGTCGGGGTCGCCCGTGCAGATGGACCGGTCGTACATGATGAAGTTGAGGCCGTTGCCGGTTTCTTGGGTGGTGGTTACGGGGATGTTGGGTTTGCAGACGGTGAGGAAGTGCGGGCGGAGACCGCCGATGAGCCATTTGAGGAAGACTTGGACTAAGGGGGGAGTATTAGTTGGTTGTTTTGGGGGAGGTGGTGATTGGGGATGACTGATGACTTACAGACTGCGGCGGTAATCAAGGAGTAGAGGAGACCAATAACTGCATTGTTGACGTCCCAGAAAGATCGGATTCTAATCTGGCAAATCAAGAAAACAGCAATGGGAACCAAAGCGGCTAGAAGAGCTGCAGCCCAGATGGGAACGATCTCGTTACGAAGAGGGTATGCGAATTGAGGGTATACGATTTCTGCAAAGGAATTCAGCATTAGCTATGTTCTTTCTTATTGACTGTCACGTTGGGGTTCAACATACCTCCGTCTTGGAAATAGACAGGGAAAGATCGAGACGGAGCTGGATGAGCTTCGTATACACCGAGACCGATGGCGCCCATAGCAGCCATGGTGAGGATATCCAGCCAGGTGACTTTGAGCCATTGACCAAAGCTGGGGCGCTTGTTCATGGGGAGTATGAGTGGTTCTTTGTGGCGGCGTGCATGTCCAGTGGTGGTGGTGGTATTAGCTGGAGGAGCGACATTTGCGTCGTTTTGGCGACGAGTGAAGAGGCCCATCTTGGGTGGTTGAGTGAAGAATAATTAGATCTGTGGCTGAAGGAGATGAACAGGCACAGCACAAGAGCAGGGTGAACCCAGACTCAAGAAAAGAAGAGAAGAAAGCTCGTCGCTACTGAACCTGAACAAAAAAAAGTCTTGGAGAAGATATCAAACTTTAATACCCCAATTCTCAACCCAACAAAACCAGCTGAAACCTACCTCACATCGTACGTTCCTGCAAGTAATTTCCAAATCCAAGTTCTTGCTCCCGTTCCTATTCTTGCTTGATCATCCCTTGAATACCAGCGCCAAACAAAAGCACACTTCCCTTCGATCGCATCGGGAATTCTCAACTTCTGATTGGCTGCGCAGGATGACGTCAGCATAGCGCGGTGCTAAAATCTCCTTTGCGGCATGGAAAACTGGGAAGCGAGAATATTTCCCCATGCCATATTGCGTGTGCCAAGGGTCGCCAAGACCCTGAGATTCGTGTCCGCGCGGATATGTTGATGTTTATGTGCAAACGGATGGGATCTTGCGATGGTTTGCGCGGTATGTGTGGCTGGACACGGGAGTGACGATGAATGTGGATGAAGTGGATGAGAGCGTTGGAAAGCTTGTCTGGGTTGGCGAAAGCTTGCGTTTTCTTGGTATGGCTTATACTTGTATATGGACTTTGGACCTCATTGTTGCTAACTAGTAAGCACATTTTCATGGAAGTTAATGTCGATGTAAATCTCTTTAATCTCTTGTTCTCGTGTTACGATATATTGAACCGACCCATTCATCCACCGCAGAGAAGCCCACCTCAAAGCCATACCTATGAACACGGAAAAACCACACGGTATGGGGGCAGGCTTATTACCTTCTCCTCTCTTCACCCATCCAGTCAGCACAGAATAAAACACAAGTCTAGAAGATGATAAATAGAGATATGACTTCGTGTAGTACGGGGTATACTTTGTGTGTGGTGAATCATCCAAATCCAGCATAGCTCACAACATCCCCTTTCCCTCCTCCCGACTCAAATGGATAGAGTGCAACCACCAACCAACCCTTCCCGAATAAAGAAAGCATGAAGAGCGCCTATAAGTGAAAACCTAGACGTCCAGAAGTTATACATACAGCGCTGCGAAGCAATAAAGGGCGAGGTGGATGAGTAAGTAAGTGAATACGTGAGTCAGTGATTAGCCCAAGCGAATCCATACGATAAAGTAAGTAGAATGTAGGTAGAATCTATTACAACTCAAGCAGGTGTATATAGTATACATTCCCCAAGAGGAAGGGATTTAGAGAAAAGAAGTTTGTGCCGTTGAAGTCGAATGGAAGCAAGCAAGATTGGTGGATGGAGTGAGTGGGAATGGCTAGATCACATCGGGAGAGAGGATCTTCTATACAGTATGGCTATGGTTTATTTCACAGGTTATGAGATGCAAATGCATGACTATGCTCCTGACCGACTTGCGTGTATATTCACATATGCATCATACTCTCACTCAATCTCACAAACACCCACTCACTCAACACAGCAAACAAAAGCATCATTGATGGATAAATCTTAATATTTTCAAACACACTTCAACTTCTCCCCTCCCCCTAGCTCCTCTCCTCCTAAAATCCCTTCTCAAAAACCTCAAATCCACCAATACTATGCACACAAAAGCCAAAAAAAAAAAAAGGTAATTCCAATCGAGAAAGAATCTATCTCTTCGATACCCTCAAGCCGATCCGCGGCGAGTATATAACATAAGAGGTAAGTTTTAATTTGTAATATTTTCCGTACCCAATCACTCCACATCCGTATAAAAAAAGTATCTAAAAAAACTCAACCAATCCATCCAACAATATCCACCATCATGCAAGTAAACGTCGATCCTGACAAGCTTGTCGTGATTAGAGAGCTTGCCTGTATGTGCGTTGAGAGAATCGAGAGGTTCAGGTGGATTAAAGGGAGGTCCAAACTCCTGGTAACGAATCAAAGTATGTCGGGGGTATATCTTGTGTCGTTAATGGGGTGTAAAATCGTAAATAGGCGGCGCGAAGATGAAAAAAAAGAAGTATCGTCAAGCCTTAAATGCAGAGTCGTGAAGTTTTATAAAATGTAGAAATGCGAAAAGTGTGAAAGGTCAGGATATGAAATTGTTAAGATGTCGCATCGAAGGTTTCGTGGCGTATAGAAGAGATGAGGCGTATTGCATTCCAACATAGGTCTGGACCTCCTGACAGGAATGTGGTAACCACAACCCCGCATGTTTTACAACATAGCTACAGCAGCCATAATAAACAATCCCATTGCGCCAATTCCACCTGCTTGAACCGCTGGTGCTGCGTTTGCGATATTCGAAGGAACAGCTGATGCTGCTGAGGTTTTTCCGGGAAGTTTTCCTGTGCCAGTCGCAA
The DNA here is from genome assembly GCA_002946425.1 of Rutstroemia sp. NJR-2017a BBW. Taxonomy (NCBI): domain Eukaryota; kingdom Fungi; phylum Ascomycota; class Leotiomycetes; order Helotiales; family Rutstroemiaceae; genus Rutstroemia; species Rutstroemia sp. NJR-2017a BBW. The sequence continues at coordinate 119,095 of NJPT01000062.1, forward strand.
CAGTTGTGCCTACTAAGGTTGGGGCAATGACAGAGCTGTTATATGTAGAGTAGGTAGATGTGACAGAGGCGACAACTTCTGACACGGTGATAGTACGGGTAGAGGTAGCTGTTGAGGTGAAAGTGGTCGTAGAGGTATCGGCTTGCGCGCAGACAAATGCGACGAAGAGGGAAAGGAGTAATGCTGAAAGACCGCGGAAATGCATCTTGAATATAGTTTATATAGGTCCTGCGAAAGGCTTGTAGATATCGACAGTAAACTGAATGCGACGGTTGCGCTTGTGGGAAAGTATCCAAAGATCGGAGACGATGTAGACGATGAATCGACTTGTTGATAGGTATCTCGACAGGAAGAATAAATATACAACAGAAGTTATATCAAAGCGTGCGAACGGTGTCCAGATGTTGTTTCGAGATGGTGATGCGCTTTGGCACAATATGGTAATTCGAACAATGAGACGGGTGAGTGAGTGGATGGGTGAATACAAAACGGACTTGCGCAAAGTATTGAGTGAGTATCGAGTGAGTATTGAGTCTATTGTGATGTACGATGTAGAAATGTATATTGTAGTAGTGTAGACTTTGCCAACGAAGTCTTGGATGGTTTCTTTGGAATAGGATTGAGTGCGAGGGTGCGAGGGTGCGTGAGAGAAGTTGTGTACCAAATGAATGAGAGGTCAAGGAAAAGGTTGGGGGAGACGACGAAGATATCTTGGGGATGTTTGGGGACGTTTGGGTTGGCGAGTAAGCTGTTGAGTGGGTCCGGTCACCAATTTGGCGGTTTAAGCGCATTGTGATTGGAGAGATTTACCCGTCGAGCCCGGTTGCGCTTTCATTTCTGGGCTGACTGGGGTGGCTGCTTGGAGTCTTGGAGTGGAGATAGCTACAGTAAATGGTCCAATTGCTAGGATATTAGCCCTCGCGGGCATAGGAAGACAGACTGGGCAGCACAAATGGGTGGAAGCGAGCAAATGAGATGGGGCCTTTGTAAATATTTGTTAATAAACTGCATATTGCTGCTTAGTACATGAAAAACGGCAAGGAAGAAGGTGGTCGAGTTCTACGTGGAGGGTGTCAATGGGATGAACGAAGAACAATCTCCGCAAAACCTTAAGGGTCTGGGGGTTTGGAGTTTGGAGTTTGGAGTTTGGAGTCTGGACGATGAGGTTTCTGGGTTTGGTTTGGGTTTTGGTTTCTTAGGCTACAAGCTCAGTATCGTGGGAAGTGTCGCGTGCGTTTCATCTGATGGTTGACTGAAGGCCGCTGGCTGTTGGTTGTTGGCCATCTATCGTCCCTTTTCTCACTCTCTCATACTTTCTATTAGCTCAGTGTACGAAGCAAACATCCACCTTCCATTGCTTCCAAGCTCCATTGCTTCCAAGCTCCATCCAATCCGTCCTCCACCCACCCATCCACCCATTTACACATCCACCCATCCACTCACTCATCCTCCACCGCAACCGCAACCGCAATCTCAATCGCTAATATTCCTCAACGTGAGAAACATGGTTATTCACACACTAGCAGGGATTCTGCTGAGACGAACGAAGTTTGATAGGTGCTTCGGGCCTAAGCGAAAGCTGGTACCTGAATTAGCGGGAAATCTGTGTGACCGACGCGACGGTAAAAGAAAATCCTGACATGCCGGTACCTGACTAGTCGTTGTCATCGTTGTTGTTCGGATAGCAACGGAGAACAACTTTTTCATCGTCATGCAAGTCGGTGAAAAATGCAGTCATTCTGCTTCTACCGTAAGGCTACATGGACTAAAAATGTATCCGTTGTCATCGCATCACTTCCGGCTTACCAACGCCCAGAATGTGGGCCGTTTCTTGCTCGATTCCTTCCCGCCAGACACTCCTACAGTACTTCGTAAATTCGATCCGAACCACTCCTTTTCACTCCTTTAGAAAGTGGCTACACTGCTCGAGAAACTAGCGAATTCCACCAAACCGAGGAACTCCCGTCAACATCGATCCTCACGAAAGAAATTACCGCGAAACCACTCCCTCACTTCACTTAGTCACTTGACCATCGATCCAAATAACTCTAAAATGGTCCAAATCAAACCAAGAGCTGATCGCGGCTGTCAAGAGACATCGCGAAATGAGATCAAATTTGACGCAAGAGCGGTTGGCTTGGATTTGCAAATCCTTACTGCTTGCTTATATAAGTTAGTCGAGTTGTGGAGATTATGCTTTTCGCTTTTCGTCGCGAAGCCGCCCTTGGTGCAAATCCTCTTTTCCTCCTTAAGCAAACACAAGCTCTGGGCAGATCCAGATCTCGTTCAACGAAACACAACGTCTTCCTCTTGCGACTGAATTAATTACTGACAATTCCACAGGAGCAAAGGATACGCGCGCATACTGTCAGCCGTCGCGCATCATCGAGAACAAGCTCTCGATTCAAATGAAGAGTTAAGAATAAAGAACTTCTCACCCAAGTTAAACTTGCCAAGCCATCCATGCGCCATGCGCTTCACATCTCACTCCACCATTTTCAAAATAACCTCACAGCCCGGCCGGTCACACTCTCCTCGACCTTCCATTTTTACATTCTCCCTCGTACACCAACTTCTTCTACTCCAATCCTTCCATTACACAACCCTCATCCTTCTGCGCTGTCGTAATAGGCTGCGGGCTGAATAACTGTTCCTTCAAATCAAACGATTGGTGTGTCAGTAAGTGTCAGCCTCTTTCAGGGTCTGCTTGTCCTGTTCAGCGGATTCCTTTAAGAGGGTAGCTTAACAGGTGTGGTATATGGCTCTTTGTAGCTTTGTGCGCGGGTCTGTATATGTTGCGTGTGTTTTCTCGTTTTGCTGGTTTGGGTAATCTTGGAAGGGGCATTGAGATTGTTTTGGGAGGTTTGAGGTTTATCATGTGATATCCACGTGCTTAGTGAGCATGTGATTTGTAAAGTCTTTGCAAACTCGACTTGAGCTAAGCTCTGAATGGATTTCTACCTATCTTGACTCTTCAGGGTAGAAAATCAAGTCGATTTCTGAGAATACTTTGTAGGTCATCACTATTATCAAACGAATGTCCAATTGTTATCTGCGTGTTATCAGTTGTCCAAGCGGATGCACATCCTCAATCCATAAACAATGCTTGCATTTACTATCAGAAGAACCCCCACCTATGATCCAACCAGATACGGGGCTCCTATTGGCATAAGTATCCCAAATTGGGACATGAGAGAAGCAGGATCACATGTCACGTGCAGTGTTTTACATTGATGAAGATGACGACGATAACTCCTGCATATCTCCTTTGCACCAGTGGGCAACGTAGATGCACAGGGATGGATTGTACCTACAGAGCGCTGGTCTGCTTCTGTAGTTCTTTCCAAGTAGGAAGCCTAGGAGGAAGAGATCGGATCCAGTCATGCCATCTGCGCAACCAGGACACCGGTACTGAGCAAGCTTGATCACTGAGGTCAGCAGTCTGAATCTTCGAAACAGATCCATTTAGCCTGGAATCCGTATGGTAATGATGATATATCTACCAAGAGTTCCTACATTACCCGGAACACGATAATATTTTACGCAACTAGAACACCAGTGCTGAGCACATCTCAACCGCTAAGTTAACAGTCCCTTGTGCCTTCGAAACAGAACTTCAGCTTGCGTGAAACCTGCCTAAAAACGATGAAAAGCTCCTACATCACCCGAACAACGATAATCTTTCCGCCATCTTTCCTTTGTCCTGGATATCAATTTCGCAGATACCATAGCGATTACCCCCAAAATCTACAATAGTTTTGTTCTGCATATGTTTAACTCAAGACAAAGGAATGTCTAAACAAACAAATAACATAGAGATAACGAAACGACAACAGTGAATTCTTTGAAGTATAAAAATGGCCTTTGTACCCTCTTTCATTTTCCTTTCATCATCAACTCAAAGCATCTCATTTACTTCACGGTAATTTCGACATCTCACCTTTGTTGGCCAAGCAGGATTTCAAAATTTCTTCTTTATCAACTTCATTCAGAGCTAAATTTAGCTTTATTCAAAGTCAATCGAACTCCCAGTCAGCAATCATGTCTCGCACCGCCACCGGTGTCCTCATCGCTGAATACGAAGCCGGCATGCTCCCTGCCAGCGTCCGCAGCGGCGGAAGCAGCTGCTCGATGTCCCCCACCATCAAACCTCGCAATCTCCGCAAGGAGCTGGGCATGACCTCCCGTCGCCGCGTTCAGAAGCGCCCCAAGGCTAGCGAGTGCCCGTTCAGATGCCGATACCCAAAGTGCGGCCGAGGCTACACCTCGCAGAAGTCATTCAGAGCACATGTGCGCCAGATGCATGAGTCGGGTGACGCGAACAAGTGTAAGCATTGCGTCCACAAGTCTCCAACTGCAAAGGCCCTTGATGCTCATTGTAAGGCGATGCATTTTATGAAGTGGTTGAAGGTGCAGAACGCGTTGAGTCCGGCGGAGAAGAAGAAGAAGGAGGAGAAGGAGAAGAAGATGGAGGAGAAGAAGAGTCAGAGGGAGGAGAGCGCTGAGAGTGATGATACTGTTACCAGCAAAGACAGTGGATATTCCTCGTTTGACAACAAGACAAAATAAACCAAGTAAGTCTCCCCACGTCACCAACAAAAAAGCTGATCCGCATCTTCCTTCAGGAACAGAGTTGAGTTTTTCCACGGCCGGATCCCGCAAGTGCGGGTTTCCACCAACACAGGTAAGTACAACAGGTAAGTAAGGACATATCTCTCACACACAGTGTATCGTGCATTCATTTTCCCATGGGGTAGCATTCATTTTCCCTTCGGGTGTCATAATGTTGCCAAACACTGCTGCTCTACCGCAGTGCTGGTCCTGTTAGATTCTGTGTAGATCACAAAGTAGCTGGCCAGTGGTCACTAGAGTCTGCTTTTTGCGTTTACTTTACCTGTTCCCTACTACCTGCTACCTGTTGGATACTCTTCTTGTCTAGAGAAGAAACGAGCGTGAATTCGGTTGCTGTTTAGATTAGCAGACCGCGAGCGATGAATTTTTTCGTACCTCTTCTTACCCAGAGAAGAAACGAGCGTGGATTTTCGGTCGCTGTTTAGAGTAGCAGACCGCGAGCTCGATGCGTTGTTTTTCGTCCTATTCCTATGATGCAAGGGTTCTTTTATTGTAAAGTAAGTATTGCGTTGACTATGCAAAGATAGCTGGAGTTTAGAGAAGGAAGAAAAGAGGAAAATTTCGAAAAGAAAGAAAAAAAGTTAAAAAATTAAAAAAGAAAATTGAAAAAAAGAAATTTGAAAAAATCAGGCATTCAAATTGAAATTTAGAAAAGATTGTTTTGGGAGATTGAGATGGTGATTGTAAAATGTGATGCTTCATGGGTGATAGTTAGGTAAGGAGATTGGTTTTATATATAAGTGTTTTCAGTTGTAGTTCTCGAGTTTCAAATTATGAGATGAGGCCTTGTGACCGGCTCAGATCGCTCAGTGGAGGCACTGTAGGATGCTAGCATTAGGTTAGTCGTGATCTGAAAGAGAACGGGAGTATATTGCGTTTCATAGAGCAAGATCTGAAATATAACCTCGATCCACTTCTCCCTTCCTTAATACTTGTATGTATGATATCACAATGCCTGATACTGGGCGGAATCGCGCCGCAAGAGAGCGAGTAGAGGTGCCGGATATGAGTTGTCTAAGGGTGCAAGTATCCAACTTCCCCTGGTAATGAGCCTGTGTGTGTGTGTGTATACACTTCAGCGATCAGCGAAACATCGTGGCATTCATGAAGCATGGAGCTGGCTCTGTGACCTCGAAGAGTCCGTCCTGGTCCTTCCTTATATTCGGGGGCTGGTGGATAATGTTCGTACATCTGCATGCTTTGCGGGTTGAAGGGTCGGCGGGATTTGGAGATGGTGCTGCGTGATGGGATAGTGGAATGGATAGTGCGGGATGTTGAGGTAGAAATTTCCGGAGGGTAAGAAAGGGGAGAGGGGTTTGTATTGTGTATATTGCGAGGAAGTCTTTACACGGTGAGATCGAATCTTGTCAATAGTTCTAGTCCTTGTAGTAGCGCGAGTCTAGAGTGCTTCTCGGTTTGTAATGAATAATGTAATAATGTTCAGAAGGATTGACAGATTTAAAAAAAAAAATTTATTCATAGTTGGTTTGGGTCTGAGTTCATAAGTATCAAGACCAAGGAGCGATTTCAAATATTATACTTGAGAATAGTATACACGCAGATATATATATGTACGATTTCGAAGGTAATCCATCCTACAGCCTTCTCCCTAAAATACCACTTCCTTCATTTATATACAACCCGAAGCATTTCTCCCTCCTACCCATCCACCACCTAAGAGCAAGCCCCAACCACACTCGGCACACTCTGACACTTCGCGTAAGTCTTCCCCCCCGTAACCGCAACCCCCGACCAAGTCCACCCCGTGCAAGAAGTCGAACTCCCACACACAACCACGACATCATAACCCGAAGATGCCACCGCGCCCGTACCGGAGATATTCTTGAGCGTCAAGCCCGTGATAGGCACACCCGTAGTCGCAGTGCCGTCCAGATCGCCTCCATCATAGTTCTGCTCAATCAGAATCCCGTACTTGGAGATGCTGCTGAGCGTAATCCCGGAATAGGTGACGCCGTTGACGAGACCCGTGTCGCCGGAGATGGTCTTGACGCGGATGCCGTTGACGGATTTGGTTACGGTCGAACTGCTGAATGTGACGCCGTTGACGGTATTGTCGGTGCGGCCGCCGACGGAGCCGATGGAGAGGCCGTGGCCGCCGGAGCAGTAGCCGTTTTTGAAGATGATGTTCTAGGGGGGGATGTTAGTCCGTGTGGGGTTGGAGGAATATGATGGGCTTGGGGGTGGGTTCGGGACTTACGGTTCCGGAGTTGATGGCAACGCAGTCATCTTGGTTGTAGACGGTGGCGTACTCTGTGCATTGTATTAGTATGGTATGAATAGAAGAATATGCCGCTGTGATTTCACATACCAATGGTAACGGTGTCCGAAGAACCAATATCGAAAGCATCAGTGTTTTTACCCAGAGAATCACCAGCCGAAGCATCAACAGTGATGTAGGCCAATTCCAAGTTAGAAGCACCGTTGATACTGAAGACCTGAACAGGTGGGTTGAGAATAGTAAGAGTCTCGATGAGCGAATCGGTCAAGTCATGGGCTTGGAAGAACTTGGGCTTAGTCTTGCCACCACTGCCACCCTCTCCGTCCCAGTACGAAGCACCATTTCCGTTGAGAATCGCAGTTTTAGCGTTAGATCCTGCGACTGTGATACCGGTTCCGCTGACAGCGAAAAGTGGTCCTGCCCACTCCTTGTAGGCGAATGATGTCTCTCCTTGGAAGATTATGGTAGTGTCGTCGGGGAGATCGGTCATGTCGAGAGTTACACCTCCGGGGACGGTCAATGAGTTGAGGATAATGGTTGAGCAGGCAGCTTTGGACTTCATGGCGGAGGAGTAGCCGAGTGTTCCGCTGAAAGTGCATGTTGCGGCGCGCTTCTCGATGTTGCGCTCTTCAATGGCGGCTTCAACCTCGCGCGGACTTGGGGCTGCGGTTGGGAGCGGAGCAGCAACAGGGCTAGCGGAGGTGGGTGCCAACATTAGGGCTGAGAGCAGCATAGCTGCCATGCATTTTGGAGAAGGCATGATGACGCAGATGGAACGATCAGCTAAGGTCGCCAAGGGAAAGAACGTGCAGATGATCGGTGCTGAGGGAGGATGAAGTTGATAGCCAAGATAGATGGCCAAGAGATACCTTTTATACAAATGTTCCAAGAGTTCTCGGCGGCATATAGCCGTCTTGACCATGCCATCGAATACACTTGTACGCACAACGTGCACTTGGCGGGGAAATCTATCGTGGCATGGGATACGAAATCTCGACGCATCTATCGTGCATACAATCCTTTACCCCTGACAGTAAATTGCAGATATCTCCTATGTTTCCTCACACAGCTCACTTTCGCCGACCTCGATGCCTCTTTCGAGATGGCACCTCATCAAAGTAATCCCACCTATAGTCGGTCCCGAGCCCAGTTAGCCCGGCGCTTTTGCTGTCTGCCGAAGAGAGATTATGTTCGTCGCAGATCTTCCGCAAATGGTATGTCGTGGATACTCCGTGTCCGTGTCCCTCCAAATATTCCGTGTGCCCAGGAAAAATCTCGCGGCACCTATATATTCCATCTTGGCTCTCATCATTAATTTGAGATGGTCCAATTGTATGTGCCAGATGTGGCCACAAGATTAATTAGTGGGAGGTTTCAGATACTGGAAATCTGGGGGTGGCTGGCCAATTGACAGGTGCTACTGCAGGTCATGTCACACGATAACGTGTGCGGGGGAAATATGGGTGATATGCGGGGAAATATAGGAGCGTGTAGAAGGGAATAAGAATTGTTGTGACGATATTCCAAAGGCGACCATGTGACCAAGAGGTCCGGACCTTAGGCTGAATGAAACTATTCATAGTAGAACTGCGGGGCGAATAATTTCCGGCTGCAGCTCCACAGAGCTTTCTCGGGTCCGACATGTTTAAAGGGATTAAGAGAGTTAGAGTTAACCAAACGCATACGAATAAACGCATGGACTGTATGAGATAAACTCCTCGTCTCTCTATCTCACACACAGCTACCCACCCACTACTATTCTACCCATCCTCACCGTTACCATACCCATCCATATCTTTCGCACAGACATAACTTCTTTCCCTTCCTCTGGCCCATCGTCACTTTATTCTCGTCCCTCGACAAAAAGTTTTCTACTTTGCACTACATACGTTTATATTCCTTCATAGATTGCTATGTATGAAGTAATATACGTGAGACAATAACGATGTGATATTTTAATGGATAATCAAGATCTTCACTTCACTTTCTAACCCAATTATCTACCTCCTCCTCTTCTACCCCCTTCCACCCTATCCAAATCCCAGCAAGAATTAATCTCTCCACTGGCAAGTGTGCCCAACCCAACATTCCAGACACCCCTCCTCTTCGTAACACAAATTCGTAGTATTGTTATTATTTCTCGAATCTCCATACCAGATATCGAATCAGGTTTAACCAAGTCCGAGATATCACCACTCTTTTGCTCTATCAGTAGAGATTCTATTCTAGATATAGCTAATACCATATTTCTTCGATCCTAGGTGAGTGAGTGAGTAAGTAAGACTTCTCATCTTCACCCTATTATTCTTATTATTGCATGCCCATCATCGAACAAAACCACAAACAGTCCACCCAGTCATTAGCAGTGATATTTCTTTAGAAACAGTAACGGATTCGCGTGTTCTATAGAAACGAGATCATAGATCGCTGGCTCTGGTCTCGGCCCTGGTAGTAGTAGCGGTGGATCATATAAAACCAAAAACTGACGCACGCCACCCCTGGGAAGTGGTTATCACTGCTCTATATCAGAGTTCAGAAGCTATGGAAAAACTTACGAGGACGATATGTTGTGCCTCACAAGCAGATTCTCCAGCTGCGACAGAAGATAGCAAAGGATAATATAATAATAAAGACCTATTCGTTCATTCCCCTCACCCATTCACTTACTAGAAATACTATCTAACCTCTGCCCACTCTTCCCCATCCCCATCCCCAACTCCAACACCCTTCCCCTCCCCTCGAACCTCCCTCTCCCCCTCCCCCACAACCCCCAGCAAGCACTCTTAGACGTCACCACCCACACAACGGTGTTCCACACTCCCTGCAGGGAAAAAGCCAAACTCGCCGCATAATTAAGCGGAAAGTTAATCCCCGCCCCCGGATGCGCCACCTGCCAGATCCGGTTCACGCTCGCCGGGACCCAAGTCAGTATCATCGCGAAGAAGAACAAGATCGCAACGCGCGCGTACAGCCAGGCTTCAGCGTTGGGTTCGGCGGCTGCGAGGGTGCGGGAGAGGCTGCGCATGCGGAGGGGGTGGGCGGGGAGCGGGGATGCAGGGGGTGGAGGAGAGGCATGGATGGCGATTGTGTAGGGGTTGGGGTGGGAGGGAGAGGGGGAACTAGGAGGAAGAACGTCGGATTGAAGGTTGGTGCGGGATTCGTATGTGATTTCGATTTCGGTGATGACGGTGTTGGCGAAGGGGGATTCGTTGAGGGGGTTGAGGAAGCCGTTGAGGTGTTCGCGTTTTGCCCAGATGACGCGGCCGGCCATGAAGTAAACGATGGAGGCGAAGAGAATGGACACCCTTAGGTGGTGGATGTTAGTCAATGAGGTGTGAACGTCTAGATAGATATACGATTACTTACCATACTATCCCATATAAAAACACAAACCGCATCCAATCCCATTCCTCCGTGATCCAGCACCAAATAACAGCTGGACCATACACATGCCCCAGTTCTTTTGTCGAAATAAACAGAAATATCAGCGCCGGCACAAACGACAACCCATAACAAGCAAGCAAATACCATACATCCAACCTCCTCAATTGATCCGTCGTGTACCCTCGAAAAAAGACTAGATAAACATTAATCGCCATACAGAACGACCAGTAGCAATCCACACCCCGGAACATCTGCACCAAGAACCCCTGAAACTGACATAATCCCGAAACTGGTCCTGTCGTCGACGAACCCGGGCCGAGCTCGGATATCAGACAGGAGACGCTGGCGCCCAGATTGCCCCATGAGGCAAAGAATATCAGCCGGTTGATGGGTTTGTTGAAGGAGGGGGAGAAGAAGAATGTACAGATGATGAAGAGAGTGCCGATGATAGATACTGCTGAAGTCACTCTCTCACTGCTGTCGAGGATCCGGATTTGGTGAGGGGTTAGAGACATTCTTGCTTGGTTGCTCACACTCTTTAACAACAAAACAATCCGAACGAAAACTTCGTCCCTTCATTTATTCGTGAACTTTCAAAAATAAATTCCATGTAAAAGAGCGTGCGCTGACTGAATAGATACCAAAGTCCACCTGCGTGTCACCCTCTCATAAAGGGAGCCAAGATCAGCAAATACATTAAGTTGTTCGATAGAAACGCCTTTAACGACGTCGTGTAGACCAGGTAACGAGTTAGGGAGGTCCGAAAAGGTTCTTCATGCGAGCAGGAAATAGAATGCAACATGTGGTAGGATTTTGGCGCGGCAATGTAACCTTAGCCATGAAGTTATGCCGTACTGCAAGCTCAATCATTCTGAAGGATCCTTTATAGGTAGCAGCAACAACCCTCCTTTAGAGAAAATAATACTGAGTCGACGTAATCCTCTGTTTGAGCGGTTGAGTAAAACTGTTGGTTTACTTAAGCTCCAAGGTGATATATGAATTTTTTTGTGGTTAACAGGGCCGTTTTTCTGGCACTGCGAACGTGATAATGCAGAGGCAACAATGTTGCAAGATGCAAGACCATACTCCGATTAATTGGCGTGGAAAGCTTCAGCTGTACGCAAGCGCCGAGAGAGCAGGAAAGTGGCGAGGCTTTCCAGAAGGCGACCAATTTCCAAAGTCGGGTTGTACTCTTCTAAAAATGTGGACAACTAACGACGGCGTGGTACACTGCGCCTAAGAGGCGTAATACTTCGACTGATCCATCAGTTGCTGATTTGGGTCGAAGACGAGCCATGGCGCTTCTCATGAGCGTGCACATGAAGCTGTGCCTTTTCCCCGCATCCAGTGGTGCACTGTCTGTCCAATGGCGTTGTTGTGGAAATTTACACGAGTGGTAACACAGAATATCATTCCCACTTCGGGACAATGCATAACCAACAAGGAGGGATTGCGATCCATGCTTAAGGGGTAAGATCAGAGATTGAAAAAGATCATCTCATCTATGGAAGATAATAAAAATGTATTCATGCACCTACTGCCGGTGCCACGTTTGTACTTCCAGTGAACCTCTTCACTTGGTCAGGGTGAAGTTGGCAGACGGATAGACTCAAGCCGGTGAGGCAGTCGCACCGCATGTTACGCCGCCAGAGAGCATGTTTGCCAGTTGGACTGATGTCGAACATGTTGGGGGGCAATGAACGGCAGGTAAAATTATTTCTGAGCATTGAACTGAGAAATAAGAACTTCTTCATTCCTTGAGGCGCCATCCCAAGCAAGCCAAAATCAAGATTAGTGTCCATACAGCGAAATACCAACGATAAGTAATCTCGAAGTAATGTCAGAAAGACCAGTAACTCCGAAGCTACAGCGGAATGTGTTTACGAAACTTTCCGTTTTGTTATTTCCTCTTCGCCTTTCCTCATGTCTTGGCCGTTTTCGATCTCATAACTCATCGGCCCCCTCACTCGTCACGAGCCTGAACGATTCGTACACTCCATTTCTCGAAAGCAACAACGAACAGAGTAGTATCTCGTCATTTAGTACTAGTACCACAGTACCATCCGCCTGCTCTTCCTCAGTGACGTTGTGCGTAGCAACTTCGCGCTCTGTGTCAAGTAGTGTGGTGGAGAACGGATGTAGGGCAAGTCAAGCTAGACACTGGCCTCAAGACCCGTGGAGGGGAGGATTCGGAGCACAGGCGGATCATTGGAATAGAGATCCATGGAGAGGTGGGTTTGGCCCGAGTATTGGATGGAACGTCGATCCGGGATGTGGAATGTGAAGGACTTATCCCGGGTGACGTGGAGTTGACTACGTTCTCCTCAAAGGTTCCTGCAGCTAGCCAAGAAATTCGTCTTGGCTATAGCAACGTGCTAGAAGAATTTTAGTTCTTTATACCTATCAAAGAGCTTGTTCAGTCAGTAAGATTGATTAAGCCTAGGAACGATTGAAGGGTCTTGGGTCCTTAGGAGGGAAACCCCACCCTCACGCACTAGAACATGACGCCAAGGTAGAAAGTCTTGTGAGCCACTCTTTCACTAGACGAATATGTGCGCCGCAGTAGAGTATGTGATTGTTGCAGGTTTCGTGATACAGCGAATAACTTCTCCCAAGCATTTTGTCATTGAGATTAGTATTAGTAGACAACGCAGAAGCCATGAACCATTTCAGAGTACTGCATAGACTCTGTGCCAGACATAGTGCTAGTCATTCGCATAGGCGACATCGCAAATTTTGTAGTCTCGCGTGGTTATCCTCGACGACTTCGTTTGAATGCGAGGATTAGGCGCAAGCACTTTCTCAGCATCCTGAAGGGTGCATACGGAGAATATGTCCAGTGGACAGGACCGCCGAGATGATGTATCGTAGGAGTTCCTGTAATCACACATCAAATATACTGCTTGTTCAGAGCTATCCATTTCGGGTATGTGAGGGAGCATTGCAGCGCGATTCCTCGACAGCGCGGTGACGACTAGCCTCAGCAATGATGAACATGGACATATTGATGTTCTTGGGACGTGTCAGCGACATATTATTGTTAAGAAGGAAAGAATGCCAGATTAATGGACTTCACGTGAGGCGTCGCGACAACTCGTTGACGAATGGCTTGAAATCTGTCGAAGTCTTGTTGCTGCTCTTGCTTTGACTTGAGGAAGTCGTGAGTAATAAGGTTAAATGTTCAGAACTCTCGGAGATCTTTCGGTTTCTTCCATTCACCATCCGTATTAGTTTTAGCTCATCAGTAACTTCTTGTAGCAGTCGTAAATCTTACCGAGCATTCTATCGAGTTCATCTCACATTGCACGATCTTGTTGTTCGTCGTCTTGCGCATCTTTTCAGACAATCACAGGTTATAGTGACCGGTGAACTCACCTCAGCAAGGCTGACATCACTGGCTAGCAAGGCTTGACAGCCTCTCAATAGATTTACCGCGTTCGCTCCTTCCAGTATGGTGCGAATTCTCGCTGGGTTCACGAAATGCCATTTCACAGCTGAAAGTGACTGCAGCGTAGATGTCATTAAAGCAATAAGTTTAACGGTCATATGAAGCGTGGCATGTGTTTAAGAATTTTCTTATGCGTTTACAGGGACAGGATACCCATTACAAATTCATGGAGGTCCTGAGCTTCATGGACGCAGCAGGACTTGGCTGGCCAGATGGACCATGATTGTCGCCAGGAATAGATGATCCCATCCCAGGATGAAAACAACAACGAGGAACGGAAAACCGCAGCTTCACCAACCAAGAGCTCTCTTTATTGATGATCATGCTCGGCTTCTGGCGGGAAGAAGTGGTAACTGTGTCGGCTTGTCAAGGCCAAGTTGCCGAACAGGAAGTCGCGATGCACACTGCATCTGGGATGTTTCATCTACCACGTTCATCTACCACGGATTCGTCATACTCAACGGTTTGTTAAAGTTTAATTCGTTCCTTCTTTGGCAGTAGGCCGACGAAATCTGATTTAAAGCCGGGAATATTACCGTACGTCGATTGTTGACATTAACAACGTCTCTTGAAACGCCCTTCTCGCAGATTTCTAGCCATCACCCTCACCATGGCGTCTGGATTACTCGTGTCTCTCATTGCCGCCTTTCAGGCAAGCCTTGCGGTCCTTCTAGTCATTTTCTACGGCGCCCTCGCAGTATGGATGAAATTGCTCGACAGTCCGTCAGCAAAAATGTTCTCCAAAGTCTCGCTCAAGATATTCCTTCCGGCTCTGGAGTTTGTGAAGATTGGTAAACAACTACATGCGGGCCAAGGTCATCGGTACAATGTCATTTTGATATGGGGATGCGTCACTCACACCATTCTATTCTTGATCGGTGCTGCGTCTCATTACTTGCTCGGTATGCCGGATTGGATTACAGCAACCATAATGTTCAACAACACGACAAGCTACCCACTACTTCTAATCCAAGCCCTAGATCAGACCGGCCTATTGGACACACTAATCACCACCGGCAGAGGTACGGATGACGATCCGATTGAGCAAGCAAAATCATACTTCCTGGTGTACTCCGTCCTGTCCAGTTGCTTAACTTTCGCCATTGGCCCAAGACTCATGGATACAGAACTGCCCCATGAACAGCCACAAGATGAAGATCTCCTGGCTGCGCTGGAACAATTAGAACAGGAAGGAGATGAAGAAGAAGCACCTGATGCTCTTGTAACACATGGGTTAGTGTCGCCAAATGAGCACACAAGCTTACTGTCACCTGTCTTTCGTCGACCATCCGCAATATCACAGAGATCGACATCTTTCTTTCCATCAAGACGAGAATCCGCTGCTCTTCCGGTCCGTGATCCAATCGTTTATGACCGTCGTCCTTCTCTTGTCAGCAGGGGACGATGGTTCGGGCTCAGTGATCGAGTCCGTTGGTGGTTACTCTTCTTCTACGACTTTCTCAATGCTCCTTTACTCGGGGCTATCGCAGGTGCGATTGTAGGATTATCACCTACTCTACATCGCTGGTTCTTCAATCAAACTGTGGATGGCGGCATCTTTACGGCTTGGCTCACGGCATCGTTGGAAAATGTCGGAGTACTCTTCGTATCTCTACCGGTCGTTGGTGCAGGTGTTTCACTTTACACGGCTATGCAAAAGACACAGAAGGACATCAAGGGCAAGGGGAAAGCGATCCAGGGCACGCCATATCTGACTACCTTGTTTGTTCTCGTTGTCAGACTTGTGGTTGCGCCAATAGTCTCTACTGGGGCGATCTACTACTTGGCCAAGAACACTACTTGGATTGGCCAGGATCCTATCTTGTGGTTCTCCATGATGTTCATGCCTGTAGGACCTTCGGCTGTGAAGCTCATTACAATGGTAGAAGTCAGTGACGCCAGTGAGGAGGATCAGCACAAGATCGCGAAGTTACTGGCGGTAAGTACTGCTCCAAGCAAACCCAACCAGCTGACTGACGTTTTTTTCATGGCAGATATCGTATACCATTTCTCCCGTGTTGGCATTTGCGGTGGTTGGAAGTTTGAGGGCGTGCGAGGCAGCCTTGCATTGAGCTGTGTCCGATGGTCCAAAGAAGGAAGGAGGAAAGAAGGAAACGAAACCATGGATGACGTACGGATCTGTTTTTGGGAATGTTTGCCTTGGTGGTTGTTCAAAAGGGAGACGCGAATTTTTGGAATGTGCTGAAAGGTGCCTACCAGTAATAGAGAGAAAATGCTCATTTGCTCCCTGCCTGTACACTATCATATTCTTATCTACCTGTTGCCAGAGCTCGTACTGCTCGCGAATAGTATCTTGTCCTGGGCATGGTGTCCATATACCATCATTCTGCTGCGCCGCGCGACACTGTACAAGTAACCGGATATGCGTTCCCGGACCCCGGGTGTTCTTTTGAGATACATTGTAAAATATGCAGGAGCTTCTACTGCGGGCTGTAAAAACGAAGCTGAAAGTTTCAAGAAGAATCTTGTCGGAAGTCTCTTTGGCTGTCGTTGCAAAGTCCTGTTTGAAAACGCGGCTGGCAGCTCCGTGTGGCCCAACCTGCGACCATCATCCATGAAATATCGCCCTTATCTTGCTGCTCAGTTCTGATGGGTTACATTATTGATAAGAAGCGAGTGACGGTGTGCATCTAGTTCTGTTCATGTCTCCTCACGCAATGTGCAGGCGTGGCGTTTCTCTATCAGAGAGAGTAACTTTGCAAAATGATAAGTCTGCCGTGAGATATTCCACTTGAGACTCTAGCACAACGAAAGACATAACCGACTGGATCACGTTCCCCGCAGTTACGATGGTATCTTCAGAATGGGACGCTTTCCACTGCTTTAACATCACATCCCGCAAATTTTCAACTCCCATCACTTGCCTCCACGCTGAGTGCGCCAAGGTCATCGGCAAGAAACAATGGAAAACCCTCGTCTACAAGCTCCGCTCCGTGGAAAGCGAGGCGCCATACGAAGCATTCAAAGAGCTTGAAGACATAGCAAGGCTTTGTTTATGTAAAAGCTGCGAAGTCCACCCTCATCGACAAACTGCGTTAATAGATGCATGGCGACCAGATCTGGATCTTGTGATCTTGATTTATGTGAACGAAAGTAACGAGAAGGCGGAAAAGCTACTTTCGCGGTCTAAGAAAGCCCAACGCAGAGAAAGGAAAGAAGCAAATGCAGTTCGTGCGGAGTGCAAGGAGAAGGTTGAGCAACTGAAGACTAAGATCAAGTCGCAGCGTCAGTCTGCAAAGGAACAAAAGGAAAAATTGCGTACAATGCTGGACAACTACAAAACACTACTGGATAACGCAAAGACCCTACTCAGAAGCCACAAGCAAGAGGTCATCGGCCTGGAAATCGACCGCCTTTGGGAGTCCGACGGCAGCTCCGAAAGCTCCTCTGATGATACCGACAGTTCTAGCGGGGATTCGGAGGCAGACACATCTGAGAGTGCTTCTGATGATGCATCTGTCTATACAATTAGTAGTTCCGAATCCGAATTCATGCCATGCCGCTAACCTAGGCATGGGGCTGTTGGCCGACGACTTTCACCGATACTGAGTTGGATACGGGCAAGAGCTTGCTGCCGACCACGAACATGTTTGATGCTGGAGGCTCACTTTCCTTGCATATACGGGTGATGCTGTAGAGGTATGGAGATTTGCTTTGTGATTCTGGACGATGCTTGGGATGTTCTGATTATGTTTGGGTTTTTTGGCTGTAATTTGATTCCTTTCTCATCAATATGTGTTCTTTTAATGCTCTGATTGCGATTAGGAAGGCGTTGCAAAGGATTGATCGGGGTTGAACAGTACTCCTTCATGTGTATGTGTTGATCAATATCATGTCCGTATTTGAGAAGTCGATTTGGAACCTTGCAACTGCTGCATAATGTATGACGTAACGACAGGTGAGGCCTATCTTCTCTGGACGACGACAATGTTGTGCGAGGATTCTATCCTCGAGGCATTAGCCATCCACGACGATGTACCGGGATAAATTGCCTCACATCCATCATATCTTTGCGGCTGATAATGTCGTCGTCGTTACTTTAAGCGGCTCGGATTCGCACCCGCCTTGGTAAGGTCAGCATCTCCAAGGCTTCATTATTCGTCAGCTATCAATGTCCTTCCCAACTTGGTTCGCCGTTGAAGGCATCTGTCGCACACGTCACGGGTATTGTGCCCTTCATTAGCCTATCTCCACAACGTGATGCGGGAACGACGCCCAATTTACCCCGCACTACTTACTATCAGTGAACTTTGCTCGAGAAGGCAAAACTTCCTTTTCAGGATCTAATGCTAATCTCCGTGTTTATACCCGCATCTAGTAGAGTGAATGATCTGCCTCTAAAAAGTATAAGAACGTGGTCTTTCGCTCTTCAAACTTCTTTCACCCCACCAACCAAGTATACCCCTTTACTTTTCCAAGAGCGGCCCTGAAAGCAAACATCAGCCACAATGCCAAACCAAATGAAATATGTCAACCTGGGCGAATCCGGTCTTAGAGTCTCCCGCATCTGCGTCGGATGTATGTCCTTCGGCGACCGCACCACACGCTTCAAGTGGTGTATCGAAGAAGAAGAGGCCCTCCCCGTCATCGAAGCTTGTTGGAAAGCGGGGATGAACTTCTTCGACACAGCCAACGTCTACAGCAACGGAGTCTCCGAAGAGATTCTCGGAAAAGCCATTCGTAAATACAACTTACCGCGCGAGAATCTCGTCATTGCGACGAAAGTCTTCGCCGTCTTAGGAAAGAAGACTGCTGATGGATGGGAAAATCCTTTTGAAATGGGTCGGGACGAGAAAGATGCCAGCGGGTATGTTAACTGCTACGGGTTGAGTCGGAAACACATCTTCGATAGTGTTGATGCCAGCTTAAAGCGTTTGGGCTTGGACTATATCGACTTGTTGCAGATCCATCGATTTGATCCCAACACTCCTATCAAAGAGACGATGAAAGCTTTGCATGATATTGTGCAGACGGGGAAAGTGAGGTACATTGGAGCCTCGAGCATGTGGGCGCATCAATTGTTGGAGATGCAATACACTGCCCGGATGAATGGCTGGACCGAGTTCGTCAGTATGCAGAATTTGCACAATGCGATGTACAGGGAGGAGGAAAAGGAGATGGTGCCGAGTCTGAAGAAGTTCGGTATGGGCATGATTCCGTGGAGTCCGATCGCCATGGGATTTTTGGCTAGACCCCATGCTGCATTCACAGAAAGCGAGAGAGGTTCTGGGATGAACGGAAAGTTGATGGGATATGATATAGATGAGGCAGATATCAAGATCAATGAGAGAATTGGAGAGATTGCAAAGGAGAGAGGAGTCAGCATGGCGGTTGTGGCGATTGCCTGGAGTTTGAGCAAGGACTTTATGACTTCACCTATCATTGGTATGTCCAAGGTTGAGAGAGTTCAGGAAGCAGTTGATGCTGTGAACTTCGAGCTCAGTAAAGAGGAGATAGAGAGCATTGATAAGTTATACCGACCAAAGAATACTGCTGGTTTCTCATAGATAGAACGAGCACCTGGTTAGCAATGAAGATCGATTCGTTGTTTCTCACATCAATACATCCAAACCAACAGATAGTATCTGCAGCAGGCTGTTTATGTTGGCTGCGCCTGCTGCATAGTATGGAATAAAAGTGCAATAAACTTGCAAAAAAGAAGTGTCTAATTAGATTGTGTAGGAAACCGAAAGAACGTGCTGTCTGTCGCTATGTAGCTTACTTTTCACTACAAACAATATGCAGCCGGACTTACTATGGCGGTATGAAACAAAGAAACAGAACAATCAGACAGCCCCTATAATCTTCCAACCCTCAGTGAAATAGGTATCAAATTAACCTCAGTAGCAGACTGAGGCCCAAGAAGCTTGTCGCATATGGCGATCTAGAAGTAATCATATACGCCATAACCTTGGCGCCAAAATCCAACCCTGCAAAGAATCATCCTGAAAGCACTTAACTCCCGCCCGTAATGTCCGCAATCGTCCCTAGCTTCCTCCCAGTCTGGGTAGCAGCACCGGGTCGTCCCGCAACCGTCCTTCCTCCACTGGGGGCTGGCACCCGCCTGTTCACATTGAAGGGCGAATTCTCAGCAGCCGTGTATGCGTCGAACGAGAATAAGGAATAAAAGTATAGCCCAAAGAAAGCGATCAAATGACGCTTGAAACGGTCGAAGCTGAAGTTTCTCGTAATACTTGATGCAGTTACGGGTGATGATCCGCCAAGTGTGTGGCCGGTGGAGGAATAAACGGGTTGGGCGGGGCCAGCAAGCTTCACAGCATTCTCAATGGCCGTTGTGAGTCTGCGAGCATCTGCGCCTTGTATAGTTTCGATGACCGTGCCGGATTTGAAGATGAGGAAGGTTGGCATCCTGAACAGATTGCGTGAGTAAGTGGAAAACATATGCCAGAAGAATCAGCTTACGCTCTAACTCCATATCGTTGCGAGATGGACTGTTGATTGTCGACATTTATTTTCGTGAAGGTGACACGGTTCGGCTTCGAATGCTTCGCAGCCAAAGATTCGTAGGTTGGCGCAATGGCCTTGCATGGCCCGCACCAATCCGCGTAGACTGCAACAGGTGATAGTCAGTAATGTGCGACGGCGCGGCGCGAGCTCAGAGAATAGGCAAACATACAATCCGATACGACAATTGTTGATGAGCCCAGCAGCTTGCTAAACTGCATGGGAGATTCGATATGAACTGAAGTAGACATGGTGCTGAATTGTCTATTTGTGATTTGCGAAATTCAAAGAATACGCTCCCTGTGCTTATGGATCAAGTGAGGCTCGAGATGATGCGGAGATCTGGTCCCTCATTATCGCGGTGCACGGACCACTTTTAGCTTTATTCTGCCGGTAAACCATTATGACCGCCTAGAATTTATTTTTGAAGTTATTCGAGGCTTTCAAACCAACTACCAAAATGGGTCGAGGAGAAACCAACGCAAAGGTATGGATATCCATTGGTATTTACATTGTTGACTACTTACTCACTTATGGTAATCAGAAGCGTAAACGCCAAGCCGAAGCAAAAGCGGTCCCTAATGGCCAAACTCCGAATGGATCAGCTACAGTAGATACATCAAAACCTACGGCCGTGTTTCAGCCAACAAAGGGTAGAGATTGGACCGTCAGCGTTGCGCTACCTGGTAGCATCATCGCAAAGTATGTTACTCTCAGAAAGTAACGAAAGGAAACGGTTGCTAAAAATCTTTAGCGCTCAGAGCCATGACCTTCGCACTTCAATGGCCGGTCATATTGCCCGCGCGCTCTCAGTATTCTGTGTCGACGAAGTCGTGATATTTTCGGACGGCAACGCCCACCCTTCGAAACGCCACCATCACCGCACCCATTCCCATGGTCACCAACAAGACGCTACTCAGGATGAGTACACCGGAAGCTCCGACCCAGACCATTTCCTCGTGCATCTACTCAGCTACCTCGAAACTCCCCCGAATCTAAGAAAACACCTTTTCCCTCTTCATCAGAATTTGAGGACCGCAGGCACGCTGCCAAGTCTTGATCTGCCACATCACTTACGGTCAGAAGAATGGTGTATGTATAGGGAGGGTGTTACATTACCAGGTGCAGATGAACATGGGACTTTTGTGGAAGCTGGGTTGAGGATACCAGTGACAGTGGAGGAACAGATACCCGAGAATAATAGATTAACTTTGAGATTTGACGCAGATGCAGAGAGGGCTTCGAAGGACGCAACACAGGAAGTGATCATGGCGGAAGCTGTGAGTCCGGATGAACCGCGCGAGGAAGGTGGTTATTATTGGGGATTCAATGTCAGAAGAGCCGAGTCTCTGAGCGACGTCTTCACTGAATGCAGATACGAAGGAGGCTATGATATCACAATCGGAACATCGGAGAGAGGTGTTTCCGTGGAGGACTTATATACTGGTAACGATGAACAGAAAGTCGGCAAGTTCAAGCATCTTCTGATAGTTTTCGGAGGCGTCGCAGGTCTGGAAGTTGCTGTGAAGAATGACGGGGAGCTTCAGAAACTGGGCGTAGTCGAAGCGAAAGATGTTTTCGACAGATGGGTAAACGTATGCCCAGGTCAAGGGAGTCGAACGATTCGAACAGAGGAAGCTGTATGGATAGGTCTGATGGGACTGCGCCGCTTAGTAGTCAGTAATGAGTGAAAGTCATTAGGATCGCGAGATATCCTTTATCTCCAGGCATCGATCGCATTGGCGAGGAAGTGAGGAGTTGCAAATTATGCCAACTTACGTATATTAGACGGAAAACTTTGGGCGGGAGACTGCGATTTGACAGGGGTGCTGGCTACATACGGCTAATTCATTGCATGGAGGAGTTTCTCAACTGCTTGATCGGACTCATCAGTGTCACAACATGTTCGACAAGTTGATCTTTCTCTCATCATAGCCATTTTCGTTATTCTCGCATCCTTTCTACCTAGTCAAGACCGGACTTGTCCTTTAGCATGCCAACCACATCCAATTTTCGAGAAATCTTCGAGGTCACATTGACTTTACAATCAGAGGTCAAGATAGTGGGGGCAGAGAATCAAAACACCAAATAAAGCATCCAGATTGGCCGAGACTCTACCACGTTCGATGCACCCAAGATGCAGCTCATCAAACACCTTCCCGTTTCTTCTTCAGGTCTATTCACAGGCCCATGTTCTATCAGATGTCGTGTCCACCAAGCTACTCAATTTTCGCTCACCGAACGGAATCCTAGTAGATGCATTCTTCTACAGTATGCGAACACTATAGTCGTCAACATGGATTTGTCCAACCCTAAGGATCTTCCAACTTGTTGCACATGTTGCAATCTCCTCTAGTACCTCCTCTAGTACCCGTCAGGAACCGGGCTCTGCAGCAGCTTGTTTTACTCCTAGCCTGCTAGTTTTCTTCATGGAATCTTGGTAAGCACCAAATTCTTTGCAGAGATAACGTCGCTGATGTTATCTACAGAAAGGTTACCTTCATTGGCGGGCAAGGAAGTCTTTTGGGTGTGTCAGCACGCTGATGTGTTAATGGAGCGGTATATCCTAAATCAGGGGAGGGATATGCACTTTTCCGCATATCCGAGCGCAACCCTTTCTCTAAAGAGTAGTTACAGTGTAGGTCGGTCATTTTCTTTATGTCAATCACTCACATGCTTATGGTCTTCTCATTCTCCTCTCCCTCAGTTGTGCTTCATCTAGACAATGAGCGAAGTGAACTACAGTCTACATGCAATCATCTATCTATTCACTCATTTCAGATCAGCGGCATCCTCATTCAACTATATCGCTTCTTTTCCTTTCTATGTGCCGAATATGCTTATGCCGTGCCAAAGGAGTCATGATCTGATCGTCGCGCAACGCACGATTTTAGCGTTCTGCGTTTGCCCCCGTTCATTCAATAAGCGCAGTGCCACGGTAGTACCAGCATTCGGATCCTTGTCCCACGTTCTCGCCCTCTGGCAATAATGCCGGACAATATAATTCCAAAGGCAACTTGCATTAGCTTCGGAGAAAGCGCCATCCTTTCCAACGTCGGTAATCTCCCAGTGGTCAAACACGCGTTGTGTAACAGGACCATGAGCTATTTAGCAATATCGATTATGATAGAGGCAAGGAAGTGAGAGTTTTCCTGGCGAGGCGCAGAATGTTACGCTGCACTTTATGCATGGGATGACCAAAGACAGGTCTTGGCACGGGGCGTTTTCGACGAACCAAATCCAGTACTCTACTTCACCGCATTGACGTTGTCGTCCCTGAGCCTTACTGTGCGGCAAATCCTTCAATCTATCCTTCCTAATCTGTGGTAAGCACGAGGAAAACATGGGTGCCACGTGTTGTCCATAT
This sequence comes from Rutstroemia sp. NJR-2017a BBW, assembly GCA_002946425.1. Lineage (NCBI taxonomy): Eukaryota > Fungi > Ascomycota > Leotiomycetes > Helotiales > Rutstroemiaceae > Rutstroemia > Rutstroemia sp. NJR-2017a BBW. The sequence continues at coordinate 142,651 of NJPT01000062.1, forward strand.
GTTTTACATGCATCTTTTATTCACTGCGGGTCAGGAGAAAATGATCCGAGAGGTCGAGTGACACTAATCCCTATATTGCGCATCTTAGTGCTTACTACGTTCCATGCATCTGTCGAAATTGAGACCAACCGTTGGTGGTGGTAAGGCAGAAATCTTATGGTAGATATACTTGCATGTCTGTTTATCTACTGCTGTGAAGACTTGCCGTTGAGAAGTCTCCAGTATTCTTCACAGCTTCTGCGATGAGTGATCCAACACACACGCCCATTATGGCCCCACCTCATCTCAAACTTTCAAGTGATGCAATTGTTGAACGCAACCAAAAGTCCTTGAGATCTGTTAAAAGTTTCTTCGAATCATGTAGCGCTCAACAAGTACAGAAGCTTTTTAGTTCAATTCATCCTTTCAAGCCTTCTTCCAAGACCACCACCACCACCACGCCATTAGCAACATTCCACCTCTTCTCCCAACTACCATACGAAATCCGCGAAATCATATGGACCATTTATCTCTCATTCCCACGCGTCCACATCCTCGAACCCAGCGCAAGCCCAACGGCCCAGAATCCTTGGCCACTAAACATTTCCACCCGACAAAACCCCCATCCCTCGGTCCTCATCTGTCGTGAGTCGCGCGCATTACATCACAAATTGAACTGGCTACGAGCGCTCCAGAAAATGCACATTCAGACGCAAGTACACACGCAAATCGCCAGTCAACTCTCTGAGCTGCCGACCGCCGAAACATCATTTATATCTTATCCCCGAGACGAGCGAGTAGAATGGGACAACGACATCTTCTGGTTCAAGGAAATCGCTACAGTAAAGAAGCTCTCGGCGGGACTGGCCAACGCAAATTTAACGAAATACGAAAATGTCCGAAGAGTCGCGCTGGACTACAACGTATTAGATTATGAAGAAGGTTCGAGACGGTGGCCAGATGACGTGTGGAAAAGGAGATTTCAGTATCGTTGGTATGGGCTGGTCATTGTGCTGAGCATGTTCCACAATCTGGATGAGGTGTTCTTTGTATTGGATGTAGAAGGCGATGTGAATGAGAAAGATGGAGTAACCACATTTGAGGATGTAGATGTGGATATGCATGTGAAAAGGAGGTTGGAGCGTGGAGACGACGAGAAAAAGGTAGAAGCTGGGTTGAGGTTCCCGCAAGTGGATGATAGAGCATTGTATCCGCAAGCTGCGTTGGATGTTGTGTTTAGGAGGTTGGTTCTCTCTGACGAGTCATGGAAGCGGCCACAGATACGATATGTGTACGCTAAGAATGTAAATCCATAGATCAAATAGATGATAGAGGCTTTTTGTTACTGCTATCTGCTTTGATCTAGGTTATTTGCCTGCGAGGTGAGATCAAAACTTGTAATGTGAGATAAGATCTATGCTGATGAGCTAAAAACTACATCCATTTGCCGTTATTGGACGTCCTAAGAAGAGTACAAACAAGTTTCTAAGCACAATCGCTGGAAAGCTAACCCCTTGATACGTGAGTCGAGCTGTAAAAATATACAAGGAAACAGAATATATGAATCCAGATGCACGGGATGGTTGTTGCATTGCGCTTGTTTGAAATACTGCTCATTCAGCTTCCTGTTCTATGGTATGTCGCAAGGTCTATGACAGTGGAGCCACGTCGAGCCGAAGGACGAAAGTAGAAATTCGATACACAATCTTGCCCGTCATTCGCACCAGAAACCTTGATTATTACATGCGAGGAGCCGTCGTCAGCAACCCTCGTCTGATCAAATATGCCGACAATCCGGTCAGCTACCTGACCTTCTCGGTACCAAGAACCCCAATCATTCCACCCAGTGACTGGACCTTAAAATTTTTCTTCTTTAGTCCTCCTAGGACTAATTCTATCTGATCTGCAGAATATGACCTCCTATCGTGCATGATAATGACCGCACCAGGCCGCGCCATGCTCAAGACATGCTTCGCATTGATCCTCGGATAATGAATTTGCGGATCATGAGGATAAATGCTGCCAAGCACAACTCGATACCCCATCTTCCTCACCATCTCCACCATCTGCTTGCTGAAGAAGCCGGAGCCAGGTCGGAAGTACTTTGGCGATATCTTGGACCCTGTGGTTGGACGATTCGGCGGTAGAATTGTCTCCAAATCTTTGATTTGACGTTCCAGCTCAGATAACGGGAGTTGAACGGATGGCTCGTCGGCCCATGCGTGGTTGCCCAGTTCGTGCCCTTCATCGTGGATTCTACGCAGTAGGTCGGGATGAGACGCGACCTGACTGCCGATGACGAAGAACGTCGCCTTGGAGTTGTAGATTTTCAACAGATCTAGGATACGTGATGTCTCGTCCGAAGGGGCATCGTCAATTGTCAAAGCTATGACACGAGATGATTGTGGTAGCTTTAAATGGAATAAGACGTCGGGATATTTCCATTGCAAGTAGTCAATCACAAACTTTGGTGGTCTGTAGACAATGTAGGCAAATAGAAGTACCAGCAAGAGCAAAGTAAGCAGCGAGAGAAATATCATCCTTGCGATTGAAAGTGAGGGAGACCGTGATTTCGAAGGGAAATGGTAGTCGTCGTTAATGGTAGCCCTCTCCTCGTCGTCTATCTTAACATGCTTCAGGGGTACCGTTGTGAATCGAGTCACAGACCGACGGATTGTGCGGATAAGGACGCCTATGCCTAAGCGCATTGGGAATACGAGTGAGAAGGGAGGGTTCCAGTCATAGTATGCCCAAGGATGATTGCCCGATGACAGTGACGAAGTTCAGCTTCTTATGTATTTCCTGGAGTTGTGAGCAAGCTTTACGTATATCACGAGAATCATTGAATTGCGGTAGTGGCTGGTGCTTTCGGAAGTGGCTGGTGCCTTCGGAAGTGGCTGAGTTTCATGATGTCAACCCCACTTGTGGCACAGCTCGGCAAGCAGTTTATTTTCGTCATGGCAGCCTACATATGTCTACTTCGAAGTCCGCATGAACAAACTGATACGAGTATTCTTGCAACCATCATTTTCTTCATTTTCCTCATTTTCCTCATTTTCCTCATCTAAAAAAGTATTCGGACACACCAATAACTGCAGACTCCATCGGACTGCCACCCAGGCTCGACTGTTCTTCCTCCCAACCATAGGTCGCCGTCAGAAACCCCGCCATCAAGGCAAACCGAAGCTCACAAAACGTGACAAGCGCAACAAGATGGGCCAAGAAGCGTCTCATGAACAAATTGACCCGAACGAGCCTCCCAGGGTTCTTTCTAGTCGAAGTATTGATGGTATAGCAAAGTTTATCAAGGATGGCAAAGCTAAAAAGATCGTCGTGATGACCGGCGCTGGCATTTCTACCAGTGCGGGAATACCCGACTTCCGTTCCCCAGACACTGGCATCTACGCCAACCTTGCCGAACTAGACCTACCCTATCCCGAAGCCGTCTTTGATATTGGGTTTTTTCGCGAAAATCCTGGCCCTTTCTACGTCCTGGCTAAGGAGCTGTATCCTGGCAAGTTCTATCCAACAGTCTCTCATGCTTTTCTTGCACTGCTCCAAAGAAAGCATCTACTTTTAAAGTTATTTACGCAAAATATCGATTGCCTGGAAAGGCGAGCTGGAGTCAAGTCTGAAAATATAATCGAAGCTCATGGTAGTTTCGCCACTCAGAGGTGCATCGAATGCAAAACCGAATATCCTGGAGATCTGATGAAAAAGGCTGTGGATGATGGAGATCCTGCTACGTGTCTGGTACCACAATGTGGCGGTCTCGTGAAACCAGATATTGTGTTTTTCGGTGAACAACTTCCCGAAGAGTTTCACAGGAACACGCACGTGCCCCGGGAAGCCGATCTTGCCATCGTTATGGGGACAAGCTTGAGTGTCCAACCCTTTGCTTCATTGCCCAGTCTGGTAAGCGAAAGTGCTCCAAGGTTGTTGTTCAACATGGAAACGGTGGGAGATTTTGGAAGTCGACTGGACGATGTGATTGTTAAGGGAGACTGTGATAGCGGAGTCAGGAAACTTGCCGATGCGTTGGGTTGGAGGGACGAGCTGGAGGAGCTGTGGCGTTCAGTTGGAGGAGATAATAAGGAGAAGGAGGCCGCGGCAGTGCAGGAAGCCAGATGCGATATGTCTCCAGATGAAGTTCTCGAAGCAGATATGAAGAGTCTTACAGACCAGATTGATGATATTCTGAAGTTGTCAGACCTTCACACCAAGAAAGTAAATGCTGTTCTTGAGAAAGATGAAGACGCCAAACCATCTTCCAGTGTCCCCTTCAATCAAACACCAGCATTGGATGTCTCGTCAAAATCTGCAACATCCGAAGCACCTCCTGATCGGTCCAATCTTTTTAAAGACGTCGAAAACTTCAATAAGGAACAGCTTTCGAGTACCACTACTAGAGTGACTACCCTTGATGGTCAAGAATTTATAGAAAAGCCTGTCACCCAGCAGGAAGAGGCTACCGAAGCGACTATGCCCCAGAATATGCCAAACGAATCGATACAGCCTTCGCCGGCGGAGAAGCAGATGTCAAAAGAATAAATAGAGGATAGAATCCCGAGTTTTTTTCATTTGTATTTAATCGTCTAGGGGGAAAGGAGTACTGAAGCTTACTACATAATTCATTCGCCATGTGCCTCTTGGAGCGCTAGATATGAAATGAGGCATGGGACAAAGGTTGTCTGAGTATCTTACTAGAAATTCTTCGCCTCTTACACGAAATCACGAATCACGGATAGCTCCTCATGTGAGAATTTTGTTTGTGCGATATACTGCATTTGCTTGTAATTGTATTGCCCCACGAGCCCGAAGCCATCTTTTCCCCGCACGCCCAGGCGTGCTTTCTCTGAAGCATATGATGTGAATCAACGCTTCCACCAAACTGCAAACATATATCACACAAGGCTTTTTTCTTCTAGATCGAGCAGCTACTTTGATATTCCTTCTAGCCTGAGAGGATAAGAACATAAACAACCGCTGCCGTGAAATTGAAGAACAAGATTCATCCAACCACAGCATGGTGAGTTTATATCGCTCGTTCACCACAACCAGCCTTAGCTACCTGTTTCTCTTAGGGTTCAGCATGAAATTTCTTCTACCTCAAGAACTTTCGATGTCAATTGCATCGAAGCGAAAGCAAAAGATTCCCTTTCGCCACCTAGTGGTGAAGACTTCATCACTAGCTAGGTAGGGAAGCTGCAATTGTGAGTTTAATACTAGCGTACATAATGATTTTGAGATATGTGTCTACTGCTTCCTTTGACAAGTTGCTTCTTGTAATTCTCCGAGCGTTGCTTCCTGAAAATATGGGTAGCGGGACATGCTGTCTTGGATATTTACATGATGGGAAGGAGCAACAGACTACGCAAGTAGGAGTAGGTCAGTCATAAACAAGTACAGCATCTCCTACTTCTCGTTCTCTTTTCTTCTTCCTTTGATCTTCTTTTCCTCTTCTTGTATCAGAATATTCTCAACTCTCCCCGCTCTGTATCGTTATCGTCGCTCCTTCATTCAACAGTTTTTACACACTCGCTCACTTTTGGTCAACGATATTATAAAAAGCACAATTACAACAATTATATTTGACATCCACAACTCGCCCTTTCGGTTTTCCACCATCATGTCGTGGGTAGTAGCAGTAGGGTCTACACCCATGGATACAAGGTGGACATGTTGTCAGGTAAGCTTCTACATCCGTTACCCTCCAAGCCCATCAAAGTCTCGCCCGGTTATATCTCATAGCTTCATCCTCCCTGGCTACTCATCTAGTCGAGAGATTGCCATATTTCGGTATGGCTCATTGTACTTGTATCAACTAACAAGATCGTCTCTATACAGTGCGGCGCCGAAACAGTCAAACGTTGGCCCCCGTTCCGAAAGTGCAAAAACCGCCGGACCCCATGTAGCCATTGGCACTGCGACGATTGTACCTATGAGATAGTGTCATTACGTGGTACAGCGACACGCACGCCTGGCCTACCAAGACGAACCATCTGCGATTACATTGCCTGGATCAAGAACAACATTGTAATAGAAATCATGGAGTATGTCCAGCCAGGATGGGCGAGAAGAAGAGGATGGCACCGAGCAGAGGCTCGCAGGGCACCTAATCCACCCTCACCTGATCCATCCTCACCTAACCCACCCTCACCTGACAGTTACGCCAAGGGACAGTATCCTACTACTAGCACTGGCACTACCGCGACCAAGAGACAGCCCTCTGGTACTACTCCCAACGGACAGCCATCTAGCAGTGGACTCTCCTCAAACCAAAGCAGCAATATTCCCAAAACACAACCGATACCAATACCTAAACACGCAGGCAGACAAGGCCAGTTCGACGCCCGTCACCAAGAAGCAACTCGCTTTCCGTATGGGAGGCCTCCAAAGCACGTATACCCTCGCATACCCAAGCCAGATCTTCGGGAATTTTCAAATTTCGGGGATTATATTACAGCACTCAGCGAATGGGAAATTGGGTTGTGGGGAAAACCTTGCACTTATCCCACATACCGTCGCGGACAAACCTATACCCAAGAAAACGTCCCGCCTCAACAGCCTGATACTGCAGGACCAGTCAACCCTCAGCAGCCTGATACACCCGAGTCAGTTGCACCTCAAGAGCCCGGTGCTCCAGGTCCAGCCACACCTCAACAGCCTGATACTCCGGACTCAGCCGCGTCTCAACAAGGCGCCAAAGGCGACGTTGAAATGGCGAATTTCAAGATCGGCCCGTCGGATTCAGATTCAGGAGGATCAAACCCACCGCAACCGGACGCAGAGCGTCGAAATTCTGCGGACGAGGAGATTTGAGTGGTGTTATGATGTTACGTTGGGAGTAAAAAGATGTCTTTCGGTGTTTTGTGGTGGGTGGTGGGACAGATGTTGGTTGGTTTCTTGTCTTGGTGTGGTGAGACGGGTGTCGATGATGTTTGGGTGTGATGGGAGTTTGGTGTTACATTTGGAATGAAAGATTCCAACAGCGGGCAGCTTATTAGTCGTCGTTTGTTCTTTGAATTTTTGGACGGATCGGTATAGCGAAAATTTTGGACAGCATACATACATCTTGTAATCACTAATCGAGCTCTCTTACAGACTCGTAGGATCTTTGCAGGTTCGATAAACTTAGCGTGTTAATAATTGGTTGTCGGCAGCCATCACTGGTGATTGACTCTTTGAACTGTCGATGCTCGCCCTGCTGTGACCTCTGGTTGTGAAATGATGTCAGATAGTGATGGGAGTGAGTTGGTCGTTCGAAGAGCTGCTGTGTTTCTATGTCTAATATTAGAACATGGTGCTGAGGATGCCCACTCTAACTGATGCGGTAACGTTTGGGACTCATACGTTTTGGGTTAGGATAAGCATGAGAGGAGGCGATGGGACCGTTTGAGGGGAAGTGGATAGGAGGATTTGTGCCTTGGACTTTGTTAGAGGCCGTTCGGAGTTGAAGGACGGTGGATTAAACACGCGGCGGGTGGATTTCTCAGAGGGAGGGCTAACAAGTCCGGAAGAATCAGATGGCAAGTTGAAAGCCTAGAGAACATACGATGTGCATTTCTTCTCCAGTCTAAAAGTAAACTGCAAACAACATTCATGTCAGCATGACCATAATTCAGCCATCAAAATCATGAAAACTCCCCAAATCGCCTTCGCTTATGTACAGAACTGTATATCAACAAGTATATACCGGGTATTCGACATATATACATATATGCATGCATGCATCCATTACGATATACCAAAAGAATCAACCCCCCAACTCCCTGCGCTAAAGATCTAGGACATGTCCATATGCCTCATACTCATAACCGAAACATCCCTCGTAACAATCACACCATCTTTTCCATCTTGACACTCTTCGCCCCGCGTTTCGTAGTCGCTGCGACCTGTATCTCCAGTAGGGCACGGACTTGTCTTTCGATCGAGAAAGACGAGTTCGACTTCGTCGTCGGCTTTGCCGCCTTGGATGTGTGAGCGTGTCTCCCCTTTGTTGCCCGAGAGGTGGTTCGAGTTGGTTGGGTATTTGTTGGCGTTGCGGGCGGAGGAATCCCGCCCGTTGCTGCGGTGCATGATGAGGGATTTGAGGTACGGGAGGGAGACGACGATTATGCCGGTGCTCATTTCGGCTGTGCACCATGCGTCTGGGAAGTGTTAGTGATTGAGCTTTGAGTTGGGCGGACGCTGGGGTTGGTATGATGACGGCGGAAGCAAGCAAACATGAGGAAATGGATGAGACTGGGTAACTCACTTCCAGTTGCGTCGTCAACGTTGTAGTCGGTTACACAGTATACGATGATACGAGCAAGACTGATGGCCATTGTAATTATGCCCAAAGAGAATACACCAACCAGGGCGAGCTTCTGACGCTTTTGAAGCTTGAGACAATTGATGATAAAGAAGGGGAGGCAGAAGACTGAAGCAAGAGATTTAGTAAGCCGATGGCACCATAGAAATTCGAAGGAGTAGTACTAGTACATACGTAAGAGATCCGTAGAGAAATTCAACGCCCAGTTGATGATCAAGTCGTTACTCGAGTTCCATATGGAATCTAACTGGTTATCGAGTGACCTGTGTAACGCATGTGAGTCCATGATGTTCCTAAAAAACTAATTTGATTGCGCCATACCAGTTATCAGAGATTTTAGGTGCGAGTAATGTATCGGTCAACACAGTTGCGATGAATGAAGCGAGCATGAACACCATGCTCACATACACTCCTATTCGCAGACGTCGTAATCCGTGCGGGACCAACCACCAGTAGAAAGCGATGAGCGAAGCCTTGGGAAAGTAGAGCCCAACGTCGAAGAAGTAGCATGCTACAAAGACCGTCTAAAAGTGAGCCACATCAGTGAGTGATCCATCTGGAGCAGTATCGCAAAATGTCCACATACCTTCAAATAGACGACGGAATCAGTTTTGAAGTCTACTAATGGATGATCGATCTGGAGGTAAAGAGCTTTGATGGAACAAGACATCCATCCCAGAGCACAGAGCCATCCTCCCCATACCAAGTAATCGGCGGCCGTCAACTCACGGTGTTCCAGGCGAATGCGAATCCAGGTTCGTAGAAGGGTAACAAGGAAAGCTATGAATATTAGGACAGCTTGAATCGCCTTATGTAGAACATTAGTAAAGGTCAAGAGCACGATCTGAAGCACTTACAATAGATGTCACAATATTCATTGTGTCGTCTGCTGCGAATTGCTCTCCAGCTAGAGGCGATTAAAACCTCTCACTACCAGGTACTACAATATGAAATATAAAGATTGCCCATGGAAAGTATTGCTTGACAGTCCAACACAGTTATAATAAGATGCGGGAACAAATCAAAGAAACGCGCATTAGCCTTGGTGATAGTAAAGAAACGGCCCAGTTACTTCATTCAACGACGACGGTGACGCTGGTGGAAAAGCCGAGACAACAAACGGAAATAACAAAGGACAGAAAGGAAATCTACGCACGAAACCGTAAAAGGACGGGATTTTCATGTCTTTTTTACGAGAGACCTCCCTGGCTCATCCCCGGTTTGAGGGCTAGGTAGATCTCTTCCCTGGGTGCGCTATTGAGAAAGCGCCGAGCATGAAAATCCCATCGGACGCGGGATGGTAATTGGGATAGTTAGTAGTCACTGAATCCCGTCCTGATACAGGCCGAGAAATGGGTAGATCTAAAGTGGACATGCGGGATATTTATGAATTGAAACATGGAGGAGAATGAAAGGTTTATGCAAATAGATCGGAGATTTTAAGTCTGATGGAGACGCGGAAGGGTGTTTTTTCCTCCGACAGATTGACATGTCCTTCGCGCACCCCCACGCTCAAGTGCCCTCCATATAACTCTTCATGCTATTGATGAACACCAGGAATCATTCGAGACTGTGCATTCGAAGTTCGATGCGTTCTTCCATTTGCATGTTGGCCATATTCCACTTGAAAAAAGGCGGCACATAGGTCATTGCAAAGAATGCCGAACAAGGAATATTTTCCGAGCGTGCACTAAATAAGTCTTAAATCACTTCTCGAAGGCGTATGATAAGATGACTTAAACCTGTGTGGGTGCTAGCAACTGAGTGGCAGTGAGTGAGGCTGATGAGATCTAGTCCAGGGGTGACATCTTCTCCATTTCTGACTGGCTGTCTAGTATCTGAAGCAAAACCCCAACGTGGAGTCAGGTACGATCAATGGTTCTAGATCTGCAGAGAATCACCGACCTAGGACCTGGGACGTGGGACTGAGTGACATCCAATGGAGGCACCGTCCATGCGATCAGACTCTTCGGTCCTCGAGTCGTCGCCATCAAATCGCTGCTCCGAATGGGCTGATTCGGCTCGGCTGATAACCGAATATTGCACAATACTGTACTAGCTCCGCATCTGACTCGTTACTCTTTTGGGTAATGAACGTTTTTACGAGTATATTTCGATATTTCGGATATTGCTGGTAATAAGAAGATAGGCTGCATATGCCAGCGAAGAAAGATCGCTCTGGAGTCTGGGGTGGGGTGAGTCGGTGACACAAATTGTCATTCAGCTGGGATCCGAGCGTCTAAGCCCTAACTAATTCTACAATGACCCTCGTCGTCCCTCAACCCCTTATTTTCTCCGCGAAAAAATGGCAAGGAAGAAGCGCCGACGAGGCAACAGTTGGAATCTTTTGCATGCTGTCAGAAGAATATTTTGAACTATTACGTCAGACCCTGGATGGCCAAGACCAAAAGCCGAACAGATGCCTTCGGCCCGGTGCAAGGAATAGAATATTATTAGGGTTCTCGAAAATACGATGCGCACTCCTGCAATAAAGAGAAGGCTTTTACTCTTTCTTGGGTCAATCGTTCTGTCTCAAGAAGAAGAGACACAGGGGTAGCTTTGTTGGTAAATGGCTTGAGTTGTAAGCTAATCTATCTGTGGCCTATGCTTCTCTGAAATCACTGGAACTGTTTTACCTGTGACGAAGTACTCAATAGCGTGGTTTCTTACCACGTGTGGTTCTTCCTTTTTCCCGTTGTTGCATCTGGTGGAAGCCAAATCAGATAAAGAGCTGGACTTAAGCGACGAGACATTGAATCAGGAAGGACGAGGGGGAAGAAATCTTTAAAGTATGTTTCGAAGGAAGTCAACATTCAAAACATAGTTCATGAGGACAATAAGCATAAGCATCATAGTACACCGTGGAATTTGGGGTCACTCCGATACCATCCTTTCGGCTTTCGGCTTTTGGATGTCTCCCAGATCTATTCCTGCAGTAAGTCATGCTGTAGTCTGTCAATCCGAGTAAAAGGAGGCCAAGCGAAAGTACTGATGTATTATTGCTCCGCTATATGTATGTGTATCGTATATATGTATGCCCCTGATAAATATCCTGACTCCAATAGTAAATAGTCTATGTTGTACTGCATGGTATCTCTAGCGCGAACGATGCCTATCCAAAAGCTCACCACTTTCAAAAAAACACAACAGATCAGTATTCTGAGTTCTTGCAAGAAAAAGATCAAGGGCAATCACTTCTCAGAGTAAGTAGCAGCCGGAGCCGCAGCATTCTCGCTTTCTTCTGGTTCTTGAAGTGGTTCATCAGGTTCCCTCTGGCTCTCTCGAAGAACTTCCGCAGGGACACCCTCGCTCTCCACGAAATGTGATATGCGCTCACGGGGCAACCATGAACCGACAGGCGTGAACCACCACGATATCAGAGCCAGGATCGTAACGCCAGCCATTATGATTGGTGCATCTGTGAAGAGTCAGAATTGACAGGAAGGAATACTACGGGATTTGATGGAAGTAACTCACAATTAAGGGTCTCTCCAGTGACTGGGAAAGAATAAGGACTGAAAAGGACAGCGACAACCCATCCATTCCAGAAGATGGAGATGAATTGAAACGGCCTACTCCATCTCCCTAAGCTCCATCTCGGCTTAGGGAACTTGTTTGGGGTAAGGAAAAATCTTCCAAATGAAATGAGTCCATACGCAGCAGCAGAAGGAACACCAGCTGCTGAGATGAGAGATGTGAAGGCGACAGCAGAAGGTAGGATAGTGCAAGTCACGAGCGATGCGAATCCCCAAATGACAATTACAGCGTTTCTGGGTTGACCACTTGGCGATACTCGAGAAACCCAGCCAGAGAATGGAAGGACACCATCACGTGCGACAGCGAAGACGAGACGAGAAGCGGCAACGATTGCGATTGCTGTGTTCTGGCATCCGGTTAGAGCCGAAGTTCGGAAAAGTTTTAGGAATGTTCGAACTTACAAACCACAACGCGACGATAGCGATAATATTCATAAAGATGTGGCCACCCTTCCCAAGAACAACTGCGTAGAGAGGTACGAAGGGTTGTGGGGAACCATACGAGAAAAGTGTATCGATATCAGGCTAGACAGGTCAGTATTGAAGTATCGAAGCCCATGATGAAACTTACAGTGCAGAATAAAAATAGAATGATTGACGCGAACCCTCCGATACCACTCACAATCACACTCCAGAATATACCTCTGGCAGCAGTGATCGATGCATCTTTGGTCTCCTCGGCAACATGTCCGGAAGCATCGAAACCAATAAGAATTCCGGCAGTGGCAAGATACGACAAACACCAATTCCACCCAGGTGGTGCTCCAGTTCCATTGTAGGTGGTCATGAACGCTTCCTCAGCGGTGCGGAAGCCATACGTATTTGCAGCTCCAATGGGTAACCAGATCAGGTTAAGAACAAAATCAAGGACCACCAAGGAGCTTGAGATCCAGAAGACATACTTGAACAAGCGAGCTACATTTAACTCGTTAGAATCGCCATGGAGAGGAGAGTGTAGATGGATCGTTGCTCACGTGGTAGAAAGTTCACGGCTGTGGCGAGTGCAAGAAGTACTTCGGTACATATCCATTGTACTGCACGGAACTTGACGCTACTTGAGTCGCTTGGGAAATCGATGTTAAAGACGACAATTTCCTAGCAATGTCAGCCAAGTGTCAGGTGCAGGCACGTGGTGTGGTAGGATATCACGTGTACCCACCGAAAGCATGTAGTTTACTGCTCCTTGAGTGTTGCCTGCATTTCAGTTAGTCTCATGCTGAATCGATCTTTTCGATCAGCACTCACTTGCACAAAAGGTCATCCAAGCAGTGGTACTCCACCAAGCAACCACAAAGCCAAGTAGTCGTCCATATTTGGCACCCCCGGCTTCTGCAGCCCAGAGATAAATCGATCCCGCAGAAGGTGACGCCGAGCAGACTTCGGCGATGACTGCTGCAGTAATGAAAGTAAAGAAACAAGTCACGATATAGCTAGTCCTAAAATCCCATGGCCATCAGATTACTGAACTTCAGGGAGCACAGAAACAAACTGACCAATAAGCTAAAGGACCTCCGGAAGCTACACCAGTCGTGTAAGTGACGCGAACCCCGCCTATGAAATATAGGGCAGCGAATGAAGTTGAGAAATTCTCAATAAGTGTGTATGTCCGATGCAAGATCTAGATGGGTTAATTAGAACGTGTGACCCTGGATATCGAAAAGGATATATATCAAGTCAGTCCTCGAGCTGCATACCGGCTTGTATCCTAGAGTTTCCTATGGTAAAAGTTCAGCTGAAAAGTTCGTCGGACTGATAGCGGTTCCGAGGTAATAAGAGCTTCATACCAATTGTGCATCATCTCTGGCCTCCACTATGACACTCTTGTTGCCCTCTGCTTGGTCCATGATGATTAAATGATCGAGATATTATCGACTACCTCAAAACTTGTCGATGACTTCTCAAGACTCCATGGTACAAGTTTTTGATGTGCTCGTGCAGACCTCCTTCCGCGTCGGAAGAGATTTCTAGTGTAGAGAGCAAAATAATCTTGCTTATTACCGGCTAAAGTCGGGGATACTTATCATTATCCAAATAAGTTAGTCATTGATTAAATAATCCCGATGTCTCTCTCGACAGCCAGTTATACGCTCGAAATAATCATCGTGCAGGTGGAGTTACAGTACCTCGAGTATCACGACATATCGTCCCTCTTTTCCTCGCTCAATCGTGTTACAAACAACTTTTTCGCAGCTCCGTCGGTTAGTCCTAAGTGAAGCACCCACGGCACGTTAGCTTGTATCTTTGGTGTATTTCGGAAAATCTCCGTGTTCCGATCTTGCTGTATTTACAACGAAACAAAAACTTATAAATGAAGGTTCTCAGTGATCTTTTTTTCCTTCTTCCTTTAAGTTTTCTCAGACGAAATCGTCCCTTTCGAAGAGCTCCTCAACTTTCTCAGAAGTTCCTCTCATCTATCCGAATCCATTGCCATCTGCTCTTCGATCATGAATTCCTCAGCGCTACCAGTGAGCCTCTTGGAAGTTGGCTGAGAAGCCTTCAGTGCGCTTTTTGAAGGTGCAAAACAAGATATTACTTTTAGGCTATGTCTCGAGTTAGCCTCCAGTATTCAACAGGCCTTCAACAAGAGCCAGTTATGCTTTCGACGTAAAGAGCAACGGGCGTGTCGTTGTGCTCCAGTCGCAGCGCTGGGTTGCTTAGGACTCGGAGCAATTTTCCTAACATATGGTTCTGAAAAATAGAAGGAAGACCCCAACTAGACCAAAAATCGATGTAGGCTGGCGGGAAGTGAGCGAATCCCGAAGTTAGTCTGAGGTTGCGGAGAGTAGTCTGATGTTGAATAAGCTGCTGCTTTGTGTTTCTTTGTAATTGGTGTTACTTAAGATATATATCTAACTGCGAGGTGTTTTCTCGTGATTGTCTTGGAGGGAACGCGGCGACAATGTCTAACTTGAGGTTGGTTACTTCGTACACTTGGAACATTGTAAAGATGGGGTTTATATGTTAATTTAAGATACGCTTATGAAATTAGGTATGATGTAGTCTCAACTTCACCTCAGCCTCCATCCCCCCTCATCCCCCCCCTCCCCTCAATAAACCTCTCCTCCTCCCCCTCTTCCCCCTCCTTCCCCTCCCCCTCCCTCCCAATATCCTTCGTAACAGCCCCCATCCCCACCAAAACCACCCCTACTAAAATCTCCATCAGCGTCGCAAAAACCAACTTCGCCGCCTCGCTCGACGGAGCCGTATGCCCCAACACCCGCCACATACCAACCACTGTATAAACCGTCCTCGCCCCTAGAAACGGCAACGCGATCGCGATACCGATGAGGAGGCGCGTGCCGGGTTTATGTGAGTTTGTATTGGAGTTGGAGTTGTGGTGTTGGGGGAGGAAGGCGAGGATTGTGAAGAGAAGGAGAAGGATGAAGCAGAGAAGGAGGAGCAGCAGGCCTAGACGTGCAAGGTGGATGTAGATGGGTGAGATCTCGCCAGCGCCAGCACTGGTGTAGAGGATGGGGATAAGACCGGTGAGGATTAGCGCCAGGGAGAGGGGGATGAGGAGATGGTATACGAGGAGAAGAATACGGATGCGGATGGGGAGTTTATCGGTGCGGGGAAGGCGGGCGGAGTACCTGAGGGGGGTTATTAGTCATTTCCTCTCATGAATTGCTAAGAGCAGAATATGAAAGAACATACGCTTCGTGCAGAACCCCCATAGTCCCCAAGAGCAAGAGACTGAGACCGATAGAATTTAGCAAAAGCGCAGCTTTAGGAGTAGCATTTGCGTTGTCGTCGTGGATGGTAAGCCCGGATCCGATGATCCGGAGGAGGAAAAAGATGCTAATGGAAAGTCAGCCTAGGAAATGTGATTGGAAGTGCTTGTAGAGGGTGAAGAGAGAGGGGAGGAAGAGTGAGATGTAGACGACGAGGAGGATGATGGTGAAGGCTTTGGGGTCAGCGGGTTGGTTGAGGAGGGCATTTTTGGGGGTGGAGGGGAGGGGAGATTGAGGTGGATGAATGCAGACACGGTGTTGCAAAACGGAAATATGAAGACATTCACATCGACTCGGTACTGCCATTGTATATAAGACTCAACAACCTCAACCCAGCACATCCAAATGAAGGAACGAGCCTATTCCTGTATACCACATAACGCGACTCGGCCCTGCAAAGCCGGTCCTGAAACTACCAGAAATGCGGCAAAGAAATCCTGCTGGCCTCAATTTACTGTCAATGAGGAGGCGCTGAAAATCAGCAGCTGGGGGTTTGGATAAGCTTGCGGGGACTAAACTAGTTTGAGGGAGATGGCGAATGCGGATGTAGATAGACGAGGGCATGGGGTGTGAGGAGATGGCAGGGGTGCTGGTACGACTGTAGGTAAGACGAGATGAGTGGAGGTAGAGTACTGGATGTGCGGAGGAATCCTTACGGGTAATATCGCTTGTTTGAGGAGTACTGTAAGCAGATACTGTGCCTTCCTGTCACGGTACAAGCAATTCGCAGCATGGAAGGGCCATACGATATGTCTTCGGTTGATACTTATTTGATTGAAAATATTCTGCATAGAAATACACCCATTGCTTTGCTTAGACATGTTCCAGTGATTGATTTTTGGGCCAGGGCTTGAACTTTCAAACGAGGTACATCGTATTGAGTAGGCGGGACAACTTGTTCCCTATGACAAACGGTGAAATGCAGTGTATAATACATTGTGAAAGACATGCCAAAACTCCACCATGGTGTCTGATGATGAAGCTAATCGCCCCGAAACGCTTTCTTCGGAATCGTCGACAGCTTATCCACGGTAGGTAAGCTCTTCAGTTGCTGTTAAAAGTTCTTATTTTCCCTCTTTGTTCGACGGTAGATCTTCAACATTTCCATAGGTCTCCGATGCCCCTTCGACTACAGTATATGCTACCGATGGATCTGCAGGGCAAAGTCGTGATGATATTCGCGTGAAAAGTCTCTTCAAGGCAGGTACAAGAGTAACTCCTGTCTCTACCTGAGCGTCACCGTCACTGGTATTGGAAACCTTCATAGATTCAAGAAACCGGCCAACACCATTTTCAGAATCTTTCGCATCTATATCCTTGAAATAGTTGTAGAATCCCGTCGACAGCACGACCACCAACCCTCCCAATATCTTCCATATCGTAAAGCCGGACGAGCGCAACGAAGGAAAGAGGAAATATTGTGTTGTGGCGATGGTCAGTAGGCTTATTGAAGTCCCGACCAATTTCATCAAATTATCCTTCTTCCTCAGCATGGCTGCAACGATCAAGCCGACGCCTGCTGTCAAGCATGCGAAGTATATCGCGATTGTGACGGTAGCAGTCGTTGAGATATTCGGTTTGGCGGAATAATCTTTCGAAGGACTCAGCCGCGTCGCAATGGGATATGATATGACCGAGAAGAACGTTCCCCATATGTATAACCAGAACTGCGATTCCCAGAACGACCCGGACTTGGTAAGAGATTCGCTCGCAATGCTCGCGATAGCAGAAAACATGGCAATAACTAGCCCTGCAACTGGTGCCAAGAGCCATCCTTCCGTATTGTCGCCGGAAGGGACACTAAAGAGAACAAGTCCAACGGACAGGAAGCCGAGGGATATCCATGCATTTTTGTTATTCTGTCGCCTTAACCAGAGATGATGCAGCAGTGCCGTTGCCGGGAGCTTCGCAAGCATACATACTTGCAGTAAGCTCGGCGATGTAGCTGGCAGAACGGTGAAGTATATCAAGTTGTTCGTGAGATACAACGCTGCTGGAAGCCCATATCGCATGATTTCCTTTGCATGATTTGAATTGCATTTCTTTTGTATCGACTCAAGTCCATCTTCAGAGTATGCAGTGATGACGACTGCAATAACCAGCTTCAAGGTCTCGGAGAGAAGGGCCACCAAGGAAGGGGTGATATGAGGCGCTGTTTGGAACGCGAAATACGCATAGTTTGCGCGTATGGTCTCTCCCACAATGTAGATTGGCAGCAGATTGTCCGTGAGTGAGCTCATGATGGGAACGAGAGAGGAATCGACGGGCAAGGAGATGGATTGAAAAGAGAGAGAAAGGTTCAGGTAGGCAATGAATTCATATCCCAATTAATCTGAAAGAAGTAATGTAAGGGGTTCGACAGAAGTAAGCCGTGTCTCATCTGGATTTGTTCTTTCCAAGCCACTTCACACGAAGTATTTGGAAGTCGCAGCTGTAACTTGACATGCAACCTGTCTAGGAAGTTGCGATAAAGTAGAAGAAGATGTGCAACAAAAAGGACAAGAGATTCCCTCAACTGTAGGTGCACAAAATTATTATCAACATCGTGTTTAAACTAGCCCGGCCGGGCCATTGTATTCTGACATCCACATACGACTCAGCTTGCTCTCATGATATTGCCAAATCGATTTCTCTCGATGTAGTTATCCACATGGTTATCCACATGCTGGATAGAAAAAAGCAGAGGATATGTTGAGCAAAAACAAGAAAAGTCGGGAAAAATTAAAACCAATGGGCGCATCCCGGGATCGAACCGGGGACCACTTACAGTTAGACGTCTTGGATGACCAAGGTCCCTAAGCAAGTATTATACCACTAAACCAATGCACCGTGAAATGATTTCAAGTTATACTTCGATCAACAAATCTTCGTATATAAATCTACACTCACACAGTGCACAATTTAGCTAAGTTTCGACGTCTCGTATTCGAATACATTCTTACGATATCATTTGCCTTTTTCGCTATAACATTTTCAAATGTTTAAATTCAGGGAGTTTTTCTAGTCAGCAGCGAAGAGTAATCTCACTTCGCTAATCAGTTATGTTGGCGTCGTTAGACAGAGCATTACTTGTTTTTGACGAAGAGAGACGTTGAGATTGATTCGTACTTATGAGACATCTCAAGTAAAATTCCCCGGTCTTATCAATGTCTCTTCCAAGTTCATTTCCACGGGTTCCATTACCACTCTCTTCGTTCTTGCACTTACCGATGCATGTATGTGCCATCGTCATCGTCGCTCTCACGAATCGATGTCACCTGAAGCTTGGTATCTACTTTGATGTGATTGATTATTCCACAAGTCTGATCTACAAACTGTACCGGTTGGCGACATAAAAGGCATGAGTCGTGGTATATCTAGACAGGGTTACGTTCACAAGTGTATATATAATGTAACAGGATCACAAGACGCAACAGCTGGAGAGGATCAGTAGGTTTGTTCATGTATGTATACGGATTATAACCACACTCGTCCATTCAATCATTTCGATCATTCATGTCATTTCAATCATTCATTCATTCATTTCATTCTCCTCTTATCTCTTCTCATTTCATCTTATCCCATCTGATCTCATTCCCGTATCCCATACCCCATAAAGCCCATCCATCCATCCATCCCCAGACTCGACTAACGTCCGTCTCTCCTTCCCCACAACCCCACCCACTCCTACCTACTCAGACATCCTCCTCATCTACACCATTCTGTAGTAGTATAGAATACACAAAAGTCGCGCGCTGCCTACCCAACGTTGACCCTCCATCTCCTTTGACCCGTCCAACACCCATCCATCCATCTCATGTATGCACCTCCCCACGCACGAATGCTCTACCGCGTCCCGAAGCAGAGGGGAAAATATAAAAAAATAAAACAAAAAACCATAAAAAGTAGAATGTGCATGCGGTCCATGTCTTCGAAGAGACACACCGAAACAAAGAACAAATAAAAAAAGAGCAGCGCCAATGTGAAAATGAATCCCAATCCCTCACGTCCAAAACCCATCCTCCGTGATAAAAACCATATTATCGCAAACAGACAGACAGAAAGGAACCCCAACCCAATCAGTAAATGAAAGTGAGACCGTCCCCCATGCACGCGTTCAGAAATCTATCGTCCCTCCATCTTTAGTATTCCCATTATCATCTATGTGAAAGTCTTGATGCTGTAAGAAAAAGTGTCTCCAATCAAGCCGACACTTTCACATGCCTCTTAACTTGTCGAATCGATATTTCACCATCGCACACTTTGTCCGCTCATGAAGGAGTGGCTGTCGTATTTTTCGCAGACATAGATCGTACATCGCATATCTCATACTGTCCCGGTTCTCCCGTGTCATTTTTATTTGTGCGTTGCACTTCTATCCACAGCGCAGGCTCGTAGTATCGTATCATAAATCCAAGCGACGCACTGTCGATTGGGTCACTACACGCTCTGAGGGGCGAATCCTGTCGGTGGAGGACTGTTGATTATGCTGTTTCTCTTGTTGCGGCTCTTCTTCATCTGACTCTTCAGTGCACTAGAATCCAGTGGCTTAAGAAGCTCAAAGCTACAAAGAAGCTCTGTAGAGACACTCATAACAGCACCGTAGTTGTCAAACTCACCACAGTAGTTCGGTGCCGAGAACACTGTGACGAGAATCCGGTCTTCGAAGAACTCGTATCCATCTTCGACAACCATATGGGCTCGACACACCAAGTCGAAATCGTGTCGTGCTAGGAATTCTGTAATGACTTTCTTGCCAAAGGAATAACTAACGCCTCTTTCACTCGTTTCCCAGTCTTTTTCTTGATCGGCCGGATCGGACCATAAGAGATCGTTAAGGAGACCAAAGTCTGGAACGTCGGTTGGTCGTGCAATATGTCTAATATCATCCATATGGCTGAGAGCTGGGGATAATCCTCCGTGGACACAGAAGATCTTTCCAGCAACAATGGCAGCGATGGGTAACTATTTGAGAAGTTAGCGAAGGAAATATACACAGAATAAGGGTTCAACATACGCAGTTAAAGGTATCAACAAAAGTTTTCCAGACCTTGACGTTGCATCTTCGCTTGCACTCATCGTAAAAGCCATAGACTCGCGTAACGTTCGCACATTCATGATTACCTCTCAGCAAGAAGAAGTTTTCCGGATACTTAATCTTGTAGCACATGAGTAACAAGATAGTCTCGAGGGAGTGCTTGCCCCGATCAACGTAATCTCCAAGGAATAAGAAGTTGGCAGATGGAGGGAATCCGCACATCTCGAACATGCGTATGAGGTCAGAATACTGCCCGTGGATATCTCCGACAATCTTAACTGGGGCCTCTAATTCGATCAGTGGTGGCTGTTCCAAGAATATCTCCCTCACACGAGAGCAGATTGAATTTATTTCGGCGTTCCTAAGACAAACACCCTTTGTGGTCTTTCCAGCATATCCGGCATCTAGTAATCGTTTAATGTAGTCGTCAATATCAGAATCCTTCAAATCGCCCATTGCCATGGAAAGAGAAGTCGAGGCGGCGGTTTCGTCTGCTCCGCTTGTCGAAGCAAGTAAGGCATCCTGCTGAATTGGGTTAATCTCGTTCGCCCTCTTCACCAAGATTGATTGACCAGCTCGTTGTAAATGTGCGTGAGGATTGGTCGTGCCTGAAGGTGGTTGATCGGAAACATGATCGACCTCACCGCTGCGTTGTGCGGCACCAACATCATGATGCCCCGCCTTTACAGATGCAGATTGGACAGGTGAGGGAGGTGGCTTCGTTTCGTCCAGTGGTGAAGCTACGTCTTCTGCAGAATCTCGAGGTGATGCTGGTGAAGTTGGTGAGTCGGAGTTGGCAACTGATTTACCTGTCCTAGAGCCTCTTCCCGAAGTCGCATCCGATTTGTCGAAATCTCCATTGTTGCTTAACCCGGCAATTGAGTTTCTCGGGCTGTCAGTTTTAGTACCTGGTATCTTGGATCGAATGGCGCCTCTGAAAGAACGCTGAGACTCTTTGGTGTCTGCTTTGCTGAAAGAAGGATAAGACTGCAAATCCGCTCCTCTATCCAATGACGTTTGTGACGCATTTCGTCTAGGGGTAGCAGAGCCGGAGCCCTTAGATGGTTGATTGCCCATCGTCTAAGGCTTTAGTTATTTGGAATTATTGGTAGAATTCGTGGTCGCTGATTGATCGTGTGTTTGCCAGATTGACGTTCGAGAAACGATGTGGCGGTTCACCTGGAAGTGAAAGGAAGCTATCCGGCAATGCTTAATGAGGCTTGTGCCGGAGATAGTGGTGAGATCGTCAGAGCGAGATGTGCGGAGATACAACTTAGTTCCGTTTGTTTGTCTTTGAGGGCGCTGCTCGTTTTCGGTTCGTATCGTTTTATCGTGTAATCGTCGATAAGCCGTTGGATCCGCGGCAATTCGTGGGCAGGACTTCTACTCGATACGAGCTGGACGAAGTGTGTTGGGGATGGGAAGATATGATAGTGAATTGCAGAGAGCTTTGACTTGGACAGTCAGCATGTGTATGCCTTGTTCCTGGAGGTTGCAGTTTATTCGTTGGATCGTTGGAAAGTACGGCAAAGTCAAGGGACTATTGGGTATTCAGCAACGGCGGCCCGAGTAAGGATGGTGCGCAGGATGCCAGGAGAGTTTATGGTACCTTTTAACAAGAATCCAGCAAAGTTTGAGGCTGGGATTGACAGTGAGTAAAAATCTCTCAAGACAAGATTTTCGTCAACATGGAGATGATACACCCACTAGTACCGTAACTATCGAAACAGGGTCGAGGGTGTGGTCGGTGAAGTGAGGTGAGGATGTGTAGATGAAGGTGAGGGTGAGTATGAGTGAAGCCGGCGGGGGACGATGATGAATGGAAATGTTCAATGTACCGTATTACAACATAAGGCTACCAGTGCGGAGGTAATGTATTGTACTCAGTTACAAGTACGAGTAATACTTGAATCCAAGTAGGTACCAGGTAATTGTGGGGATTGATTGGGATTGGGATTGGCAGTGGCTCGTTCTCGTTCTCGTTCTCGTCAGCCGTCTCCAAACTTTCTTTTGAAGTTTTGGCACGACCACGACTGAGTGTTATTTCGGGCAGCTCTGGCAAACCTGACAAGGAAAGTTTGACCTAAGAACGTGATAGAGGCACAACCCAAGCGGCAAGCGGCAAGAAGGGGGAAGCTTTTCGTTTGCTTCTATTCTAGTCTGGATGACACGAATGTATGAAGGATCTAGGATCTCGACGTGCGAATGCTTTGGGAAAGGTAGGAAATGTATCTAGAACGGGAAACGAAGAGGACAATGGAATTTGCTGAATTAACGCTGACTTATCGATCCTTCTATACTGTTGTTGTGTTGTGTTGTGTTGTGTTGTTGTATGAAGCACTTGGACGAAAGAGGGGGTGGGTGGAAGGAAAAAAGGTCTGGTTGTGTGGTTGGTTGTGACCTGCTGGTGTTCTGGACTCTTACTTTCGCCCTCTCCCTTGTACATACAGTCTGCAGTTGGCTTGGTATTTTTCAGATGGCGAGGATGGGTCGGACCAAAAGATTGAATAATGGGAATTGTACGACCGTACCACCGCACTTTACTATTCCCATACAGCTGCACCTTATCCCCTCCGTTGGTCCTGGCATGCCTTGGCGAAAGACACTACATGTGATGGCAATAGAATTCTCCTCAACTGCTGACTCGGACAAGAAAACCCTTCAATCAGCATTAAATAAATGCCACACATTCATCTATCGTGCTGATATTTTCTTTCTAGTGTGGTCGCTCAATTAAACCAAAAATGTCACCGCGGAGACGTCTATGTCTAAACACTCCCGCTGACGACTACGAGTGTAGTGAAGGAAGTGAAGCTGTCGTTATTTCATCAATATGGTTATTTGCTGCTTCAGACTGAAATTCATCGACCATGTCGCTTTTCTGTTGCCTACCACCGGTTCATGAACCACAGGTCGTCATGTCTATACTATTTGTGACATCTACCTGATGTTGTTTGGTCTTGCCCTGTTCAACAGTAAGTTCCTAGGTTGTTGATGGCAGTTGAGCCTCGTTGCTTCCTTTCTTGTACCTCAAAAACTCACAATTCTCATTTCCCTCGAGAATTGTTGAGTTCCCATGCTTTTAAAACTCCTCACTCTTTACTCAATATTCCAACTATCAACATACATCAAAAACACATTTCTTACCATTCGCTCAATTGCATCTCAGATACATAACTGCATTTCACATTCTTATTCTGTACTATACTTTTGAAGATGGAAAACAAGAACCTAATCACCACCAACATGCCTGAGTCCCCATTCTCAGAGGGAGAGGCCACATTGCATCGGGATTCAGACCAGTCGTCAACCCCTGACCTGAGCCCAAAGTCAAACCCAGCAGTCGTCCAGCCACAACCATCAATCGTCCAGTCACAACCACCCGTTGTCCAATCACAACCACCAGTTGTCCAGCCAGCCCAACGCGAAGGTGGGTTTTTGGAGCTCCACCTACCATCCCAGAAGAGAAAGTTGCGTCGGCTTGGACTGAGCTGGTCTCGAACTGAACCCACGGCGATCATTCAGATAAACCAGACGTGGCATAACGAATTCTTCGCAATTCGCTGTGGCGGCAATCGAAGTCCAGCGGTGGGAATACCCGTGGACTTCGCCATTGATACAATCATCATACCTCTCTCCGTTCTGAATCTTCCGGCAACTGCGGTAATTCAAGACCTCGACAAGATACAGAGACTTTGTATTGTGTTTGACGGGATCGGCGAGATAAAACAAGAAGCATATACTCGACTCCAATCGTGCACATCAGTCAATCAGCCTGTCATGTTCCAATTCTATCCGATAAGACCCAAAGTACCTGGCGAAGTTCTTGGAATCATGGGACAGCGAATCACGAATGAAGAAGCTGATCTTGCACGCCTTATGATAAACAAAATCGATCGGCCACACATGAGATACTGGAGGCACGTAAGAGTCAACCGAACGAATCCAGATTTCCCCACGCGGATAAAGTACAAAGCTAACTTGGTCTTTGACTCTTTGCATCGTCATGTCATACGCCCACGCTCTATGGCCTCCTACCTCTCCTAGGTGTGCCAACATCTATGAAACGGTTTGTGGGTATGGTAATGGGATGAGAGGGGAAGGATCACATATCATCATGTGAGTAGGCGGGTGTTAGGAGGTTGTGTTATGTTGTTGCAAATGGTTCGGAGGCATGAAATCGGATATATGATGGAGTCTGTTTCGATAAAACTAATACCAGCAAACAGGCGTTCGCATTCAGTCATTTCCTCTAAAGGACTATCTTGTACCTTCTACGAACTGTCTCCAGATAGCACTGCGATTGGTTACCAGCAGGTGGGATGAGGGGGTTTATTTGTATGTTCTAGATTCTCAGCATAGCGTTTTAGATTCCCAATACAGCGTTTGCATCATCAATTCACCAATGGAGGCAGCAGATGGATGTTTTATATCGCATCCATATCCTACATCCCCGCTCACGTGAACCCCAACACGGGACCCTCACAGCATCTGCAGGGATCGACTCCAACCAACACTGGGCCAAAGCACAGCTGAAACGACGCCAACCCCGCCACGCCCGATCGCGAATGAGATCACAAGTGTTGGTCGGCGAAAAATGCGTAAAATATTTACAAGTACAACTCAATCACGACTTTTTGTATCTGTTGAATAACAAAGGAAAGAAAAAGCATCACCAATATATTCCTATCCTGCCGTGGAATTGTTTTTTTTCCTTTCCTTCCTGCTTAGTAGCCCGGCTCCCCCTGTCCGGTGAAATGTCGTTCGCTTCAGCCACGAACAGGGTGACGTTGCCATGGACCCTTGCGTACACCTGCGCCTGCACCTGGTGCGTGTTGATCTTTGCAGGAAAGTTTCCGGAGTGATACCGTTGTTGTTTTGCAGATAGTACTGTACTATACTATACTATAGCAGACGGTGAGGTGGACGGGTGGTGAAAGAAAAAGTTGTTTGATAATAAAGAGATGGGATCTTCATTACTTAACTAGGCTTATGAATGTACTTTAGTATTTCATCATCTTTCCCACTTTTACTGGCGGTGCGTTTGGTGGTCTTTGAACCGTCGTGGAGAGAGATATTAATAGATGGAAATCCTCGTACTGTAGTAATCAGGTACCGTTGTACTTTAGTAGTAGTCTGATAGAACGGCTATTCCTGTCTGGGTCTGGTAAGGCGAAAGATTAGAGGGATCAAGCCACCGTGATAGATGCTGCCGGCCTGCCACCGTGGATCTTCAGGGGGCTGGCAAAAGCTGGAGTTTCTGCCAGTTGCCCAAAGGACGGGGACTGGGAAATTGGCGTGATGAGTGATACGAATTGATGATTCCTTTTAAAATTCAAAGTAACAGACAGTATGGTAGGTTTGGGTGTAAGCAAAAGGTCAGTCGATCCTTGCGGCAAACACTGGTGATGAATGATGATGTCTCTCACCATCCCGTAACGACTTCGCGTTGTCTCAAATAAAAGCTTTGCACATTCTCCCAGCGAACAAATCACACCAGGACTTCAGCAGGACTTCCCCATAATTAACCCGGTGCTGTGCTCTGCTTCGTCATTCACAGCCACGCCTTACCGACCCTCACTCAAAGACTTTTTATGTCGCGCTGCACACATCCCTGTTGCTGCGCCCACCTCTTACACCTGTACTCCGTACTACCTGGAACTGATACGAAATAAACATAAAACTGCTTGCTGACCTTCCTTCTTCCTATTTTACTCTCTCTCATCCTCCTTTACCAACATTTTCCATTTCGTCCTTTTTTATCGACCTCGACCCAACTTACATATCCTATATCCTATATCCGCCCCCGCCATTCGTTTGATAGTGAGAGGCATTGAAAAAACAACAACAACAACAACAACAAACACCAACAATCGTTACCCACTGAACAGCACCAAGATGGGTGCCGGTAGATTCCTCTGCGTGAGCGTGCCATTCGCTCTAACGCTAGCAAGTCTGGTCTGTCTTATGATCGCAACCCTCGCTGGCGTAACAGACAAATCTCTCGATCTCTTCCAAGTCAACACGACCAACCTGTCTATCTCGACCTCATCGATCCTCAATCTCGAAAATGGGCTCCGCAAGAAATCAATCACCGATCTCACCATCGCAGCTCTGAACCCCTCAACTGTCACATCATCCGCCTCAGCATCTGCTTCATCAGCCATTGCCTCAGCTCTCGGCACCAATGGCGCATCCAACATCACCGCTTCTGAACTCGGTCTCGCAGACTCGTATAAAGTGTCACTCTGGGCTTATTGCGCTACCACGGGCAAGAACACCACTTGCACAAAGGCCAAATTCAACTGGGCGGCTTCAGCGCTCAACACAACTAATTTGGACACCCTAACCTCAACTACCTCAGCCGCCGGTGCCAACGCGACTCTCCCTAAAGAAGTCAAATCTTCGCTTCACACTTTCACCGTCGTCTCCAAATGGACCCAAGTAGTCTACATAATCGCCATCATCGCCACCGCAGCCGAGCTCATCCTCGGGATATTCGCGATCTTCTCCCGCGCCGGATCCTGCCTCACATGGATCATCTCCGGTTTCAGCACCACCGCCGTAATCGCCGCATCCATCATGGCCACGGTCCTCTCCTCCGTCACCGTCGGCGCCATCAAATCCACCGCCAAAGCCTACGGCGTCGAAGCCTCGATGAACACTCATTTCCTCGCGATAACCTGGCTCGCCGTCGCGTTCAGCATTGCGTCCGGCTTCTTCTGGGTCTTGACTATCTGCTGCTGTGCTGCCGATCATCACAAGAGTCCGCGCAACAAGAACAGAAACTCGGATGCGGAGAAGCTGATCCCGTATACAGGGGCTTATCATAAGGTTCAGGATCCGGTGCATATGAATGATGGGGCGTATCATGGGCAGCAGCATGGGATTTATAACCCTCAACACAACCAGCCAGTGAGGACGGGTGCGTATGAACCGTATGCGCATGCGGCTATCTAAAGGGTTTGTCGTTGTGCAGTACAGAGTAGGGGGAGCGGAAGGAAGATGAA
Source organism: Rutstroemia sp. NJR-2017a BBW (assembly GCA_002946425.1). Classification (NCBI taxonomy): domain Eukaryota; kingdom Fungi; phylum Ascomycota; class Leotiomycetes; order Helotiales; family Rutstroemiaceae; genus Rutstroemia; species Rutstroemia sp. NJR-2017a BBW. Next base: position 170,238 of record NJPT01000062.1, read on the forward strand.
TGGGATTCGAGGTGATGTGATGAAGTTATACAATCGTGGCATTTAGCGTCTGGCGTTTAGGGCTTTTCCGTTTTTCTTTTCTGTATGTGTGTGTAATGGGATGGGATCAGGAAGGAAAGACAATGGCTAGGCTAGTTACGACTGGATTATCTCGTGATAGATGAATGAATGATACCCTCTTTACATTCAGATTTCAGTTTCTGTTCCATTGCGGATTGTGATGTGATGTGCTGTGAGGTTAGTTATCCTTCAGCCCGACTCACGGTTCGCAAGTGCACGCTCTAAGTTAAGTCTAGGCTTTGTACGAAGTATAAATGGATGTGTCCAAGCATGTAGTTGTTCTGTTTTTTACTTTACACAAATGCCATTGCAACTACTACTGCAAATAGTGCAATACAATGAAGAGTATAATTTCCCTATTGCCTACCCTTCCTTACACATCTCTTTTCTTCGTTGCATCCCTCCTTCTACATCCTCTCCAGGTCAGAAGAACCTGCCTATTTACGAAGTATATCACTCAAAACCACCATTTCATTCATTCTCACCAAGTCATTCACCCACAACATCCCAAGCAATTAAAGCGAAAGCAGCCTCAGAAAAAAGTTAGATATCCATCTCAATCTCCGACAACCAGATGATTTAGTTAACGGAAACCTTTTCCCACTTTCAACTCCTTCAAATAGGATAGGCAGGAGCCAGCCAGCCATCTACTAGGACCTCCCCGTTACAAAAGTGTTGTAAGGGAGCAAGAGGAATGGTACAGGTAGCTACGTAAGATCACGGAGCTTCTATCAACCAGATCACGAAGGAGAACACTCAAGCAAAGAGCGGAAGAGAGATATCGGAGTTGAGAGAGAGAGAGAGAGTCAACAGTGTTTGGACCTAGTTCCTACTTTACCCCCGGCATCGTTGAATCGACCATTCAAATGCCTCTTTTGTATGGAAGGGTCAATGCCATTCATTTTCCAAGCCGACTTCAACGAGTATCTGGTTGGTAGTCATTATGCTTCACTCATGCAGAAGGAAGAACCTGGGTGCTGGTTGCAGAGAGCTGCTCAGAGTTGGAAGTGGTAGGAGCGGAAGGGCTGAGGGCGTGTCCAAACATCGAATAAGAATTCCACCAAAACTTCCACTATTTCGACCGAACTAGTCCGAGGTCGCATTATCATTACTCGTGTCATTCTCATCCCAGTTCCCACGCATCCTCTCTGCTATCCATATCTTTTGTCGTTCTTTCAAAGAGGCGAGCATTGCATTGTAATCCTCATCGGTGTACTCGCGTCCTATGCTCTCCTTGATAGTATCAAGTCTTTCCAGCACATTGTATCGTCGTAGACGGTCCGCATCCCAGAGCACATAGGCACGTTGACGGAGTCCAACATTGTCCTTAAACATGACATATTCACCTCGATTTTGATAGTGGTGTGCAGTCCTCCAAATCATTTTAGGACCTTCATCTGTGTCTTGAAGGTCTTCACCAGGAGACAGCACACTCAACTCCTCCTCAGTGTAGTGGGAAAGGGGCTTGTGGCGGTCCTCGGTAACTTCTTCATAACTAGCATTTAGCCGTTGATGGAGCATAACGGTCCTAGCGCGACCCGTTGAGCTCATCAATTCTTCTTTCGTGTCATAAGAGCTTTCATTCATAAGTCGATGAACATACTGGAGACCCTGGGATAGCTAGTGATTTGTGTCAGCCATTTCAACGATCTAAACCCAGTCTCTCCGGAGGAGAAAAAACAGGCCGATTTGGGACAATATCTTGCTGCTGATTACTGATGTCAAATGCACATACCGGCTGATTTAACAGCTTGTAAGATTTGCATTGTCCAACTATCTTTGAAGTACTGATATGGGCCTGTTATTTCTACGCCGGAGAGCCCAGTGTCACGTTTCATCTGAGTATGGTAGGGTAAAGACTTACCCAACCCTGCTTCCAGTAACTGTCATCCCCATACTCAAGATAATCAACCCCGAGCTCTCCGTACTCGATATCTTGAGTAAGTACGTCATGAATAGCTGGCTTCATGGTTAGCAGAGGATATGTTTAAGAAGGCAATCAATCATTACTGACCAGCGGACAACCTGTCTTCGAGAAGATCGTGAATACAACCAATCTGTTCATTTTCCCATGGTGGATGCCGTGAAAGGAAATAGCGCTTTGCGTTCATATCGTCTTTTGATTTCTGCATGCCTCTGCGGAAGAGATTGCAGAGGATTTCGAATCTATAAAGCGCACGGCAGAATCGAAAATATTCGGTTGGCGAGAGGATCAGCTTGTCATTTGATATAGACGACCATGCACTGGTAGAAAAGTCTACCACTAAACTATGGACAACGTCATGTAGGCGCCCCATATGGACAATATCACCGAGTGTCATCTCATGGATGTCCAACTCGAGCGTTCCTGGCTCATTATAAAGTTTATCGAGCAGTTCGTTGACCGCCGCAACACCGGAAGGCTGGACAAAATTCAAGCATTTCTTCGCCGCAATACTGTATCGGAGCAGCGCCGATGGTATTTGATTTCTGAGAATTTCTTGCTTGATAGATGAATCCTCCAGATAGGAAGTATAAAAATGACGGCAGGCAAGGATAGTTGGTAGAAGAAAGCGAACATTGTCAAACTTCTTGAATATCAAAGCTATGATCTCGCACGGGAGCTTTTGGATCCCTGGCATGGTCACAGACAGCTATTGTAACGATCTGGTTGTTCGAATAGGATTTGGATATTGAGAATATCGAAGGATTTCGAAAGCGCCCGATGTTTGAGGCGAGTTGGATAAAAAGTGCAGGTACAAGTCCGGTCCACCAGGTCTTGGTGATATGCTTAGTAAGCACTCAATATCTTGGGTGAAATGTGAGATGTAAGAAGTGATGATTATTCTTGGCTACCTACGAGATCCTGAGGACCTTTTATAGACAGAAGAGCTCAAATTGCATGGACTACGCCTCTTAAGTGGACCGATAAATGGTACATTCGTAAATGAGTCAGACAATCGGAAATGGGGACATTCCCAGTGAATTTCTTCCGTACGGCAGTCTACAGCGAATGCAGTAATGCATTAACCACTACAGAAACACCACCCAAACATAACCATCTGCAACAACTCCGAATACTCACTGGAGCCTGGTGACTATAGAACCAGATGGAACAAACCCAACGAACCAATTTTTATTTAAATATCACAGTATTTGAATATTCATCGAATTGTTGGGAATTCGTAGGTGGTTAATGAACTATTCACCCACTGTGAGTCACCAGAGTCTCACATTAAACCTCCCCCTTGAGAAATAACTGCTTGTGAAGACTCAACCAGGAGAATTTACATACACGAGGAACAATATTCGTGATCACGGCTGGTACCCCGGCGACCTTATTGCTACCACACAGGGTAGGTAGGACGAGTGGATTGCTTATTGATGTGGTAAGGCAAATTCAAGAGCTTTATGTCTCGACCTACAGATTTTGAACGCCATCGCCCGACTCGTAATTCTCAATAAGGTAATTAAAGAAGTCCCTCGAGCTATCAAGTTTTCACAGGAGAAAATAGGAAGGATTGAACTCCATACAAGAAGAACAAGCGATACAGGTGAGTATCAAACCTACCCATCCCAACCCTCCCTCCTACTCCCCTCTCACATCCCTCTCCCAAGCCTCCCTAAACCTCCGCTTCAATTCCTCCCCATCAAACTCCCCCCCATCCAATGCCATCGCCGCAGCCATAAGTCCCACGCCCCCAACCCCCGCCCCAATAATCCCGCCCACAGCAGCCCCACCCATAGCCGCACTCTGACACCACGCAAACACGCTCCCCGCTTCCACAAGCCCGATACTCGACTGCCATGCTGCGGCTGCGGAACCCGCTACTGGACCCGCGGCTGCGAATCCTGCTGCGCCTAGCACGGGGATGGTGATGAGGGATGCGAGTGAGACGAGTCCGCCGACAACTTGGAGACTGAAGCGGTAGGGGTGCGTTTGTATGTATTTGGTGAGAGGGGCTGGAGGGGTGTTAGTTATAATGATACACACACACAAATAATAAAAGAAACATAGAAAAAGAGAAAGTAAAAGAAAACCCTACCCCTCTTCCTCAATCCCATCATCTCCCCCACAAAGCTCGGACACCAGCACCCCAGAATTCTCGGCACCAACCTCAAACCCCAAAGATCGTCGGGAAAAATCCCCATCGCAATCCGGCTCTGAATGATTTTCCCCCCTGCCTCCCCGTCGCCAATGTGGTGGAATAATGCGTGCCCTGTAGAGACTTCGTAGAGGATACTCCCTAGCGCGAACATTTCCATTCGGAAGATTTTCTCCTTCTCATCACTCATCCGCTGTGAAATGGCGTCAGGAAGTTGATAGCGCGGTGGATATGACTGTGCGGAGGAGCCCGCTTCCTCCTGGTCTTGGAAGTAGTTCTGCGCTGATCCATCGATGCTGAGGACGATGTCCCAGTTGCGGATGTAGGTGCGATTTGGGGGGTCTTGGGTCGGAAAGAAGAGTTTCTGGATGGCATTTGCCCATTGGATTTGGAGTGAGGTTTTGTCGGTTGGGGATAATTCTTTGTAGAGGGGTTCGTGGGTGGGGAGGCGAATTGTGCAGATTGCGTGGTTGGGTGGCATTGCTTGGATGGATGGATAGTGTTGATGGGAAGATTGGATGGATGATATGATGAAATATTTGGGAAAAGAGTATACAGTTGATTTCGTGCTTGGAAATCAATTTTTGTGATGGGAAAGGAAGGTAAAAGGAGGAGCGGGATAGTTATTTTTTATCGGCTTTCTCAGATCGATGGTGTAACCTTACAGTAGTGAATTAACTCTGCGAACGGCCTTGGGACTTTCAACAACGCTATTTATTATTGGATAATGAATCAGGGTAGAAATGATAGTTGATAGACTGATATTATTCTATGTTCATCTATTAGGTTAGGTATATAATTACTGCCCTCACACCGAAACCAAAGCGTGAAGTTTCACCTTGATATTTGGTTAGAATGGTCTATCTCAACTGCTATCCAACCCCTTCTTCAGATTCGGAATACCTCTAATTTGAGCTCTAATATTATGCTCCCAAGAAGTCGGCTTCCATCGGCATATCCATTCCTTCGAGTCGACCCAGTCTGTTCTACCGTCCAGATCAATATGCCGAGACACAGGGGCGAAACAAAAATCTTGCTGGATGATGCGCGAAGGGAGGAATGCTTCGAGAACAAGTCTATCCAGGCTCCACCTCTGACTTCCCCCGCTCTACAAATTGCTAACCGGCCACCTAACCCTCACCCGCTCCCCCCATTTCAACAACACAAACGGCACAGGTATCAACCCCACCGCAATAAACGCCAACAAGCTATTCCCCCAGCCCAGACCTAAAGTCTCATACATCTGCTGCCCAGCCAGCGGCAGGACCGCCCCCATCACGCTGCGGAACACAGCATTAGCCGCAAGTGCACTTGCAGCGTACACGGTAAATGCGTCGACTAGGTATAGGTTGATGGACATGAAGATGAACATGTTGGCGATTCCGATAAAGGATGTGGCTATTATAGGCACAATCCAGTGGACACGGTACTTGGCGGTCCAGCCATACATGAAGAGTCCAATAGGGATGAGGAAGGCTCCGGGGATGAGGAATGGGAGGCGGTATTCAGGTTTCATTTGGGCGGGTGCGGAGGAGGGGTCGGTAGAATCAGATTCGGATTGGGCTTTCGCGGTTTTGGATTTGATGATGCGGTCAGAGAGGGCGGCAAAAGTGGTGAGGCCTAGGATGGAACCGATGCCGAGACCGAGATAGGTGAGCCCGACGGACCCGGTGCTAAAGTGGTAGGATTCCTCAAAGACTATAGTAAATGTGGTGAAGAGGAGGTAAAGATAGCCGTAGACGATAGCCATATAGATTGATGTGGAGAGGACGATAGGTGAGCGGATGCTGAGCTTGGCGGGGCGGACGATGCTACGGAGGAAGAAATCTTTAGGGGTGAGACCGTGGTCGAGTTTGGAGACGAGCTGCGGGTTATTGGTTTCTTTGCGGAGGCGCTTGGTTTTACGGGCGAGGATTACGGGCGCGTAGGATTCGCGGAGAAAGATAAAGGACAGGATACTGAAGAAGCCGCTTATCATAGTTATGACCCAGAAGACCCAGCGCCAGCCTTTGGATTGGGCTAGGAAACCGCCTGCAACAGGCCCAACTGAAGGTGTTAGATAAGGTTATGGAAATGACTTGGAGAGTATAACTTACTAACAGGACCTAGGATTGGGCCCATTCTATGTGCAAGTCAGTAACCCGCAAGTAGACGGCCAAGAAGGGATCAAGTACTTACGCAAAACCAGACATTGCAGCACCACGGTTCTCCTGTGCAACCATATCTGTAATGGTGCCTCCACCTAACCCATTGAATCAGTATCTAGTCCATATCCATGCCAACCACATTGCCCAAAATGGAAATGAAAACTCAGAAAACTCAGAAAACTCACCATTTGTCAAAACCGCACTCCCCCAAATACCAGCTAAGAACCGAAATCCAATCAACATATTCAAATTCGTCGCCAACGCACAAGCAACTGTAAAAATGATAAACAGCACATTACAGGCATGATAAACCGGCACACGTCCATAGACTTCACTCAAGGGCGCTAGAAACAGAGGCCCAAAGGCGAAACCCAGAATATACGCTGAGACGACGAAGCCCGCAAGCGCAGTGTTTGTGCTCTGGAACTCTACCATGAGGGCAGGCACGCCTGGTGCGAACATGGAGGATGCGAGGGGCGTGACGAATGTTAGTGCAGAGATGAGGATAATGTTGGAGACTTTCCAGAGAGACGACCAGTTCATGGGATTTTGGGGGTCGCTGGGAGAATCCCAGGTTACGATGTTGGGGTCCGGGAGCTCGTCTTCAGTGGATATTTCTTGGCCGGACTTTTCCAAGTCGCCTTGTGTAGCGCCATACTCGTTTTTTGAGGTGGTAGATCGTATTGAGGCGGTTTGTGCGTTTTGGGTACGTTCGGCTTGTTCATTGGAATTGAGGATATGACCTCCATCAGAAGGTTTCTCTGCATCGTGACTTAAGCTCTCCGAAATATGAGTATTTCCGGCTTCTGGAAGAGAATCTGATGTTCGATATGCAGGATGGACATCTGACGAATCCATTATTTCTTTCTCGACGTCGTGGCTCGGTGCAACGGCCATTGCGCACCGCAGGTTTTCTGACCCGTCACCTTTAACATCGTATCATTAGCCATTGTTTGTTGACTCTTCGTACAATCAGACGCCGCGCGAAATTGTCCAAATCCAGATACTTTGTCACACAGAGCAATCGGCACGAAGTGTCGTGCAGAAGTTCTCCACGCAGGTACAAATTGGTAAACGTGTGGGGAAATAATACAAGTCAGCTTACCTGATACCTTACAGTACTTAAGGTTAGCGAGTAGTGATCGCTGGTGATCGCTAAAACTCTAACCAGCTCGTTGCTCCAACAGTCCGTTGAAGAAACCAGAATCCGGGGAAAGCTCCAAACGATGCATTCAAAGTCGTGGAAACGCGTAGACATTACACCACAAGGGAAGCGACATATCTGTGGTATTTATCCAACAACAAGTCACACGCGCTGTGCCTTTAACGATCTCACTGTATTTCCTAATCTCGCAACGGCCAAGTATCTACGGCTTCGGGATTAACATGTACGTACACGACTACATAAGCCTGCATAATTCTGCATAAAATGTGCATAACTTTCTGATATCGTTCGTCTGCTTCCGCGGCTTAGCTTATCCATTGTAATTTCATTGTGGCTGCCTGTGGTGATGTAGTTCAGAAAATAAGGTGGTGAGACTGGCCAATGAAGATTGTTCCATGAACGGAGGAAGAATGTCGTTCGATCTCTATGCGGGATGGACGTCCCCAATGAGGGGCAAGCATTCATAACAGCACTCGCTGAATTACGGAAAATTATAACGCACTGGTTCCTACTACCCAGCCTGCATTGCTGTTTCCCCCTTGATCCGAACTGGCTGGTAATAGTGCTCGAACAGTCTTTACTTTTCATGACGCAAGTGGCAGAGCGAGAAATTATTGTGAGGAAGTCTTGTATAGCCTTGGGTGCTGGCAGCTCATCACACCAAGACTGCGCAGCATCCAAGACATGAATCTATCAATTTGCAATAGCGAAACTGGGTATCTTGATTTGATGATTATTACTACATGATATGAGGTTGTTAAGTCTTTTGACGTTTCTTCTTCATCTGCTGTTTCCGCCTCGAGCTACTCGATTCATCTTCGAGCTCTTCTTGGAGTGGCTCTTCAGCAGCTTCATCGTTCTCTTCCTGTGCCTCATCCTCATCTTCGTCATCGTTCTCAGCGGTATCACTTTCGTCATCTGATTCAAGACCAAAAGCTTTATCCACGTCGTCAGCAACATCATTCAGCGCAACACCATCATCATCACTATCAAAGCCTTCGAACCTGCAAATACGTTAGCCATGAACTGGTAAAAGAATGATAAACATGAAAACTTACGAATCTTCGTCCTCATCGGCAGCAGTCGAAGCGATGTCAGCAATTGATGCGTCAGCTACCGATTCACCATCTTCTCTCTTCCTCTTTCTTGGCATTTCACCAAGTCTACCTTCTCGTCCTTGGATACCAGACTCCTCGGCTCCTTCTAGTAGAGGAGGTGGAGTGAACCACGGAATTTTGCCTCTCAAGAAATCGTTTAGGACCATCTTGGCAACTCCATCAACATCAGGCTCACCACCGTGTAGCAGCCTACCAGCTTTTCGTGCAAGTAGCTCCAAAAACTCGATGTGATTCTTGTAGCCCTTCAAAGAATATGTTCTTTCAATGTGCTGAGGTTTGGTTTTGGTTAATACAGCTGGAATATATTGTTCTGGATGCTCCACATTCTCAACCCGTACTACACCTCGTAGTAAAATATCTTGCGGAGTATCTGTTGTGCTTGGGGGAACTACTCCCGGACAATCAATAAGATAAATGCGTTTCATAAGTGTGATGTATTGCCAGACTTTGGTTTCCCCAGGGATTGGGGCAACCGTGCAGACTTTCTTTTTTCGTAATGTATTAATAATTGAGGATTTCCCAGTATTTGGGTAACCGATGAAGCCAACGGATATTTGTTTGCGATCGGCGTGAAGGGATGAAAACTGGCGGAGGAGTTGAATCAGAGAGCCCTTGCCAAAGGAGTTTGTGATTGATGCGTGGAAAGCAAGAGTGGGATAGTCTTTAGATAGAGCTCGTACCCAAGAAGCCTGCAATATGATTAGCAATCGTAATGATTGTGAGACATTGAATTGCAGAAAATGAAATGTATGAATCATTACTAAGAAAACCACCACGAGCCACTAGCAAGAGAGGAAGTGGTTTTCAACTCAAACGAAACATGCCCGATCTCTTTGCGACAGACTCTCCAAGACGGTGAGCTGCCTACTCAAAACCAGAAGATCAAGAGCGGCGAGACCGAGGTCAATCTACCAAAGTTGTAACAGACGGCCTTCCATTGTGAGGAGCACATAATGCAGAAGGAGCCTTGACTTAACGATGGAACTAAGGGATGAAAAGGAAAAACATTGGGGTTCAACTTACGGCCACTCCTGTTGGTACAAGATCGCACTTATTAAGTACAAAAATGAGGTGTTTGTGGGGGGCTTCGTCTTTGATGTATTTCTCCACACTCCGACATCGTGTTCCCAAAGGATCTCTGGCATCCAGAACATGTATGACCACATCCGACGAATCGATGACTTTGTAAAGCTCGTTCCAGATACGTTTACTTTGACCTTTGCTAAAGATAGCCTCTCGCGCACTGGTAATCTGGCCATCGTCAGGCGCAGCAGCTTCACCAACTGTCTCCGCATCGCCGGATGTTCCGCTTAGAAGTTTCGCTTGTTCGAGACGATCAAGATATGTATCGTGGCTCTTGACACTGTCCTCGGCCAAATCTTCCAGTGAGCCAACGCCCAGCTTTACTCTCTTGCGCTGTGCCTTGGGGCCGAACACATCACTGAATGGCGCCGCTTCAACAGTCATCTTAGCTTGATGTTCCTTGAGACCATTCTTGCCTTGACCATCTCGAATGAGACTCATTGGTAATTTGTTAGTTTTCAATAGCACAGAGTATGGATCATTCGCGCGTTCAGCCATCGCCTCTCTGAAAGAGTTCAAAGCGTCTTGGCCAATTACTCTCGAATTGGTAAACCATTTCCTGTTGGGCTCGATTCGTGCGACAGGCTTTTCTCTGCTCTGGAACGAAGCAGCTTTTGTAACCTTTCCGGCGGCATTGTGTTGTGCTTTGCCATCCTTATACATGTTCAAGGTCTTGACCTTCTTCGCAGAGCTAAGAATCAATCAGTTACTGCTTGTCGATAAGGCAAAATTGATAACCATACCGATAGAAGTTCTCGCCCTTGACCTTGACATTGGCCATGCCATCTCCAACCTTCCCCTGTCTAATCTTCCTCGCAGCTTCCTTCTTACCGGTACCCATTTTGGTGACTTTTGCGCTGTGCGCTGTGTGAATTGTGGTTTGAAAAAAATGTGAAAAGAAGAGTGAGAGCTCTGGAGGGAAAAAAATATTTTAGACAATCCGAGATGTGGCTCAACCTTGCAGATTTAGTGTGTGGCTAGACGCACTAGCTCCATCCCGCCGGGCTAACCAAAATATTTTACCAATTCACCCAGACACAATTCGAGCAGGAGTCTAGCCGTCGCAGACATTGTTGTGATGGCCGCACCAATGCCGAGGAGCTCTTTGAGCTTAGCCGTTCGATGTAGACCATGTCAGCTGTCCTCGTTATCGACTCGAAGCTTCTCAACTACCACTTCTCGAAATGCGATCGGTCCGGAAAGCCCCAAGTTCATTGAGATTCCAACCATTCGCCAACCGTATGCGAGAACCAAACAAGACATCAAAGGCACTTTACCACCTCCTCGGAATCTGTTTCCAAATCGTGGTCCTAACAAGGTTTCTGAGGAGTATTTGTCCGCTGTGGCTCGCCAGCCGTCGAATAAATCCACCCCACCGAACGATTATGTTGCATGGAAAAGGCGTATGGCTGCGTCACGAAGAGAAAGTCTCAAGGAAGCATTGGTTGAGCTCAATAAGAGAAAGGTGCAACAGGAGGCAGAAGTCGCAACAAAAAGTGCGGCAAAGCGACGTGCGAACGAAGCAAGATTAAATGCCCCTCAGCGAGAAGACGAAAGATTGATGAATCCTACTATCACAGAAGCCAATTCTAAGCTTCAGACCGGATTTCTTCCAGATCCCGAAAGAGAAAGGGAGGTTGCCGAGAAAGCTAGGAGAGTGCAGGCGAAGGAAGCGGAACGGGAGGCCCGGCGGAGAGACGCCTTACATACACTTTATATGAATGCTAGGACGTTTATCACTACCGAGGAACAGCTCGATGCCCAGATTGAGAGGATATTCACAGATGAACCGTTCCCAAGTCAACCTGGAGTACAGGACATCTGGAGTGCGAAGGGAGCGCCTCCAACTGTACAGGACCTGCTTTCCAAGGTCAATCATTCCGAGAAGACCAGCATGGAGTACCACAAAGGACCAGCTATACTTACCGGAGCGAGAATGAAGCGTATTGCAGAAGAGTTAACTGGTGGGAAGATGGATTAGTTCGCGTGGATGCTTGTATCATTAAACTGTCCCACTCAGGTGCTGGGAGTGGTGGTAGCTGTAGAATACGCAATGAGATATCCTTCTTCTGGCTCAAATCTACTTGGAACAGGATATTTGAAGACATCAGCGAATCCAATGCGAGACTCAGGTATTGATGGTTCGTCGCCGTGGTTGTTGGCGTTATCCACAGCGGATCTACATGGGGTGTCATTAGAGTAGGGCACAGGGCTGTCAGGGTGTGCCAGAGATGGGAGATGAAAAGGTTTGTAGTATATAGCCATGTAATGAGAATACCAAAGATCTTCGCGTCAAATTAATGGCCATTGATGCATTTGCATAACCCGGATAGCCTCACCTGCCGATGGACCTATGGAATTCATCTCAGATCCGCCGGAGGAGCCAACAGTTTGCAAGATTGAAAACAGAGACTATTAATTGGGGGCCGTTAGAGTCACTCAGACACAACATGAAGCAATAAGCAATCTCTTGCCGTGATGTTTCGTTTTCCCAATTATTTGCAACCCCACTCTACCGGGTCTTAAGCGGCTCGCGAGGGTCAGAATACTGTAAATGTCACACCAAAAGAATAAATTCTAATAACAATATTATTGTTCAAGATCAAAACAAACTTTGTATGTGAAAAAGATAGAGCTGCTTTTTGGGAATATTTTGGGATTTTGTTTAAATTAATCCGATAACTTATTGTTGAGATATAACATAATATAAATAATATCTCTTAGTAGAAGGGTAATAGCTGGATCGGATTTTTGGTGTGACATTTATTTTGACCCTCGCGAGAGCGGGTAATGGCACAACCGTACAACAGCCAGTGCATGCTTGTTCTCAGAAGGACATGGATTCCGAGCATCGATCCTCAAATACAACCTTAAAAAAATTTGTGTGAGATTGATACGAACGACTGTGGAGAATTCTGACCCTTTGGTGGAGAGCAAGGAAAGTTAGTTCGCACGAATAAGCTCAGCTCTACTCGTACCGGTATGTGTGTGGCCTCTTTGGTCGTTGTTCATGGTAACAAAGTGCAGAGAGAATATTTCGTACGGACTGAGGTGATGAGAGGGTGAGAGGGCGAGAGGGCGTTCGGGTGTTCGTAACTTAATTGCAGTGCGGGATGCATATTACGAGGACCGCCACGGAGTATCGCACCAGTTATGGGTAAGCAACGCCTGGACATCTAGATCTCATAGGCAGGCGGCAGGAACAGGGTGCCTCTGTGCAGCTACCAGCGAGCCAGCCTACCAGTAATCCACCCTACCAATCTCGAGTCTCTAATCTGTCTCTCTCGTCTCCCAATCTGCCACCCATAAATACACACAGTGGCGTTCGACCAGGGTGCTTGAAGGTGGGTGAGCGAACGGAAATCCAAATCCAAATCCAAAGAATCCAAATCCAATGGAATCAATCTATGCCTGACCTCCTCGACAAAGACGAGACGGATTCAACGCCCTTCGCAAGCTCAATCATCTCTATCACCGTACACATCGCTTCAATTAATTGTTGCGGGCAGTTGTTTACCTGCCATTTGTTCCGCTTTCTCTTCAATCCTGATCCCAAGCAGTTGGCCATTCAACTGCTCAAGGTTTCGTGAACGCGATAAACACGCAATTACCGCTCGCGGCACCCTAGAGTTTCCAGCCCTCTTGCCGACCTCGACTCGTAACCTCGAATTACCACAGGAAAACCTACAAATGTCAGCCTAAAACTTAGGAATGAGCCTCCAATTTTCTGTGAATAACCTCGCTCCTGCGCCCGGCACTGTCTATCAAGGTCCATAGCTACCATTGCTCCACGATGTATCAGGTTCACGGTCTGTCGAAGCGGCAGGATGGCCCGCCAACAAACGGAGCTCCGTCAACAACCAGCGATCCGGTTCCATCTTCCACGACAACGCCCTCGCACTCTGGCACAGCTATCGCTACGTCTACGTCTACGTCTACGTCTTATCATTCTTCGATACCCCCGCAAAACTCTCAGTCGGATTCCGATACCAAACCAGCTTATGTTATCGTAAGTAACCTTACTTGTACTCCTCCAAGCGGCTACAGAGCTCGCCTACGGAAACAATGCTAACACCTACTCCAGGCAGTTATAATCACCATCGTCGTACTTCTAGCGTTATTATTTGCTATTTACATAATTCGGCGAACGCGCATTAAGCACAGGAATCCAAAATATATCCCTACAACCTTCCTGAAAAAGGCCTGGGAGAAGTGGGATCCGGAATCTCATCGTTATCGCTTACCAGAGAACAATGATCAACTCGAGTATACGGGAGCAGCCGGTGTCAGTCGAAGTTTATCCTCGCAACCGCCGTCATCTTTTAATAGTGCTGCTCGAACAGCGGTGGAAACACAATCCAACAATGAGACGACGGGAGTTGACAGGCACACTTCGGTACGCTCGGTGATGACCTTACCGGCCTACAACATGACCCCTGGACAAAACGAACAAGTATTGGGTAGAGAAGGTGAAAGAGGTGGTATTGATGTAGTTCTGGAATACCCGGAAACGGTCGACGAGGAAGAGGCACAGAGAGAAGCAGAGATGGAAGCGCTGTATCAAGTCCGGCTTGCACGACGGCGGGAGAATGAGGAACGGGAAGAAAGAAGAAGGCTAAGAAGGGAAGCAAGGGCAAGAGGCGATACTGTTGCTCTGAGAGAGCTTCAGAATCGGCCGGCGACGACTACTGGACCAACCGTCGAAGAACTTAGACGAGAACATGATCGAATCAAGAAGGAGCGCCAACGTGCGGTATCTTCGGTTGCGTATGGTGATCTCGGCATTGCAAGGCATGATGGGACAAGACTACGCGCGAATAGTGATGAAAGCGAACGGCAAGGTCTTTTGGGAGATGCAGCAAGTATGGCAGCCAGCAGTCACTACCACCGAAGAGACCGGAGTGCCAGTTCGGTTCTAAGCATCGACACCGTAAATTCTGATTTACCTTCACCTGGATTCACCCGATCCCGAGCGAATTCCCGAACCGGGAGTCCCCTCCGTCGCTCAATTGGCCCTGACGACGCAATCAACACGGAAGATAGAGCCGGAAGCAGTCCGGAGATGATTGGCCACGACGACATCCCATCGAGCAGTCCTCCCGGCTACGAAAATATCTCCTTAGAAACACCCCTCTCAGAAGAACCGCATCACGCCGAGCCTCCCCCTGACTACACCAGCCCCATCTTAGCGAGAGGAGAAGGCCCCACGATTGCATCAAGACCCCAGTCGCAAAATATAGCCCAGCTTATGTCCGAACGACGCACCAGCACTCACAGCACGAACTCGACTCTCTTTCCCCGCGACGAGCGCCGTTCGTCCACGAGATCAACGCGCGGAGTAGGCGGGGTCCCCCAACTCCCTAGCTTGAGACTCAGCTCTCTGCCGTCCATCCACGTCGATCCAGGGAGTCCGATGTCGCTGAGACCACCGACGGAAGAGGAGGGTCATAGTCCCAGGTCGTGATCCTTCTTTGCGAGGGGGAGCTATAGTGGATAGAGAAGGGGGGACCTTTTGAATACGAGTTAATGAAAGAATCTTTTTTAATTACTTATATCCCCGCTTCACATACTCGTCTTTGCCATCTTTTCTTTTTTTTCCTTGCGGATTTTCTTATACATATACCGATACCTTTACTACGTACGAACGATACACGCATATGCACTCTACGCGTACACGTATGTATGCACGCACGCACGCACGCAAATGAGCAAATAGTCACGCAGCTGCTCCTATACCCTCTTATTTTCTCCTCTTTTACTGCTCCTTGCTTCTCTCCTTTGCAAACTCGCTTTCTTCTGTTAATTTTCGGTTTTCGGCTATGGTTTTTGTTCTCAAGCAAGGCGTTTCTGGTTCTGCGCTTGGAAAAGAGGGGAAAGGGGGTGGGGTTGATTGGTTTTTGAGATCTGCTGAAATGGGGGATGATGGGATGTGGATGGTGATTTTGAACCGCTGGCTAGGCTGGGTTAGATACTCTTGTTTGTATATAAAAATGGTGGATATGTGTGTTTTTTCGGATTTGGGTCGCTCGTTATCACTCACGCATGCATGCATGGTTGGATGGATGGTGGTTGGGGGGGGTAATGTAATTTCTTTTGGGGTTGGTTGGTTGGGGGGTTGGAGTTTGGTTGGAAGGGGTGGGAGGAGGTCTTGGATGGTTGGGTAGGTAGGTAGATGAATAGGATTGAGTTGGATGAATGACTTAGAAGAGGTGGAGGTGCAGATGGGAATGGAATAAACAGTAGTAGGAGGAGGAGTAGCTTAGTGGTTATCTAGGAACTGTCGGGAAAATATATATACAATATTGAATAAGCTCTACATGAATACTTCGATTTTGATGTATTGTGGAATCTGGTATAGGGTACAAGCGAGATGGAAACCTCGCTGGTTGGGAAAGAAAGAAGAAGGAAAGGAAAGAGATACTGTGGGTGGTGTGTATATATGCGATTACGCGGGGTCAGAAAGGGGTGTATTGTATGTAAGATCTTACGTACAAGTCGTGATATTGGTTGATTAGGTAGTCAAGTAGCCAAGTACTCTAGAAAAGAAGGGAAGGGAAGAGTGGAGAAGGGAAGCAGAGAAGATGGAGAAGCTGGAGAAGACGAGGAGAGAAAGGGCAAGCATTGAGTTCTTATTCTGATCATATCCATCCATCTTCAGGCGCTTCACATGCAATATTTATCCCACAGGAGAACTACTTCGACCGATACTTTACTTTGCAATCCATAAGTGACAACCAACGCGCCCTAGGTCTCACCGCAGACATTAATCACTTATATAGTATTGCAATCACACACACACACACTTCTCAAGAAGGACTTTCTTTTTTCCTCTCTCAAAATAGTTAATCTCCCATTCACCTAATTCCGATCTGATCTGTACTGTACTATACTATACTGTGCCCAACCCGTCCTGTGCTCCTCAGCTACCTCCCAGCTGCCACCCCATGCCATCATGTCCCTCCCACCCTATCCCATCCCAACCCATCCATCCCCCGTATACCCCTTCCTCACTGAAGAATATCTACTTCCCGAATAACAACAAAGACATGCTACAGCTAATCGCCCACACCGCAATCAATGAATAGCATCACTATCTCCTTCCCCCGCTTTCACACCAGCCTAACCATCTATTTCGCCTCACCTCCCGCCAACAATGCAGCCTGCATCTCCGCATTAATCCTAGCAATTTCCTCTCTCACTTTCGCATCCTCTGGGTCTTCCTCCTCATCCACATCCACATCCACAACCTCCTTTGGTGCCTCAGCAACAACTGGAGCTTCCACCTTTGGCTCAACAACAGCAGCAGCTTCAACCTTAGGGGCTTCAACTTCTTCTTGAGCAGGTGCAGGTGCAGCCTCGACCTTCTCCTCAGCCACCACCGGTTCCTCAACAACAGGCTCAGCAACCTCAACCACCGCCTCCTTAACCGGCTCCTCTTCAACAGCTGGAACAGGCTCAGCGACCTCAACTTCCTTCTTTGGCTCCTCAACAACGACTGGTTCTTCAACGACTGGCTCTTCAACGGCTGGTTCCGGTTCAGCAACAACCGGTTCCTCTGGCTTGGATTCCACGGCTTCAACGACTGGAGATTCCACAGCTGGTTCCTCCACCTTAGGCTCCGGAACAGTCTCGCTGGTAGCGTCTCCAACCGCTGGAATGTCTTCCTCAGCCTTAGCTGGGGTTGACTCCTCCTTTGGTGCTTCCTCCTTAGCCTGAACTTCGGGCTTGCTAGCTTCCTTTGGAGCAGCCTTCTCCTTAGGCGCCGACTTAAGAGTAGTAGCTGTTGCAGACTTTGGTGTTGTGGCGGACTTTGGTCCATCCTTAGCTCTTGCCACTGGCTTGACAGTCAAGGCTGGCTTGGGGACCTTGGGGACTGCTGTGGTTGCGCTCTTCCCATCTGCTGACTTAGAAGTTCCATCTCTGGTCGAGGGACGCTTCAAGGATTGAGATCTTCTTGGTGGGGTTGCGGGAGTCTTATCACCGGCAGCCTTATCACCGGCAGTCTTGGATGCAGAAGAGGCTGTTGGTCGCATCATACGCGAGAGGAAGCCATCCTCAGCGATGGGGGCAGATGTAGGCGGTAGGCTACCTCTGGAAGTTTTCTTCTGGATCACTGGTGGTGGACCGAGTGATGGTCGGGTCTTGCTCGCCTGTGATTGAGATCTTACAAGAGGTGTCTTCGTGCCAGTAGTTCCAGCTCGGCTTTGGGAGCGTGGGGGATGGCTGGCCGCCTCACTCTTTGCATTCCCTGATGCGCGGCTAGCTGATCGAGCAGGTGGTGCTGATGTAGCAGTCCGCGATCCGGAGGATGCTGTGGGTGCTGTGAGAGAAGCCGGAAGCTGAACTGGTCGGGTGGGTGACCTCGGCTTTGGCTTGTTAAAACCGGATTGTGGTGGCGACGGGGGAATTCGCGTCTTTACCGCTGGTCGGCTTGAAGATCTCGTTGTAGTTTTCGTGGCCACTGAACCACTGCTGGTGTTTTTGGCAGGCCTCATCTCTGGAGTTTTCCTTGCATCTTTGGTAGGCTTTTTCTCTGGTGTCTTACTAGATGTGTCCTTCACAGCTTTTCTCTCTGGGGTTTTGGTTCTTGCCTCCTTTGAAGGACTGCGGGAAGCAGATGGTGCTGTTGAAGTTGTTGGGGTTTTGGGCGCAGCCTTTGAGGACTTCGGCGATGTCGTTCTAGGGGAGTGTTTTGGAGCTGTTGATGTTTTGGCAGTAGAGATGGGTGCAGGTCGCGAGGCCAGTTTGCTCGTCGCGGGTTTATCTGCAGAAGCGGTTTTAGGAGTACCATTCGCAGATGTACCTCTAGCAGCACTATTGCTTCTTGAAGTTTTTGGTTCCTCCTTCTTCGTCGATTTGATCTCTGCTGGCTTGCCCAATTCCCGGCCGCGTTGTGGAATTGCATCTGGAACCCCAATTTGTTTGTCCAGCTCTAAAGCAGGTGTCTCTGCTAAAGCAGATTCAGGGATAGCTTCAGTCACCAATGTGCTGTCCCTCCTTGCCTTGAACTCCGCGGCGATGGATTCCTTCCTCTCTGCCGTTTCTTTCGGGTGTTCCTTCTCGTCGATGCTAAAACTTGTTCTCCTTCGTGCCATGCTGGGCTCCTGACTACCAGTGTCCTGCCTCCTTAATCCAATTTGTATCCCCTGGCCTATCTGTTGTGCGGTCTTCTCAACTGCTATGAAACTCGTTCGCACTTTCGAGAGCGGTCGTGGAGGCGTTGTGATAGTTCCTAGAAGAAAGATGTTCAGAACACAGATAACCAGTTTTAAGTGGGACAAAATCACTGACCTGCAGACTCTCCAGGGGACCGACCACGATCTGGAGGTGATGTTGAGTTGTCCTTGTTCTCAAACATTGCGCGCAGATTGCGCACTCCTCCAGACATGGTGGTGATTTTATAGAGCCGATAGCTCTTGATCTCGTACGTGAAAGTCAAATCCGGTGGCGGCGATGATGGCAGGAGCTATCAAAGAGCTCCAGTATGAAGTAATTGCCACGAGTTAGCGGAAGGATCTGCCGGATTTGTGGAGGAAGGAGCAGTCTCCCGTCTCCAGATACGTGGGTGCTTTTCCAATATGCCGATTCAAGATGAGAAAAATTAGAAATGTAAGTAGTAAAAAGTAGGTTGAAGTAGATACAAGAAATTGCACTCGAAGTTAACGAGGTGATTTCAAGGGAGGTAGGTATCTGAGAGTCCGTCCGCTGGGGGGGTCCAAAAGGAGTCCGCCGTAGTAGTAGAAGCCACAGTAACACGCGACACGGGGTATTTAGGACGTGAGTGGGTGTGGTGTAAACAAAAGATAAAAGGAGCAACCAGAAAATTACTGTAAGATAGATATGGATCTTACTATTATTACAAGAGACGTATGGAGGTAGGTTCAGAACGAGGACGAACCACTCGTTCCACAGAGATGAAGGAGAAGATGGAGGAGAATGAGGAAAAGAAGGTCCAAGACCAGCCCTCGTCCCTTTTTGAAATAACGGTCCACGCTTCACGGTTCATTCGATTAATGGGTCATACGGTCTATGTCTCGAATAAATATGAGGAGGTTTGATGGTTTGATTATGCAGGGGCTTGAACGGCTTGAGGGGCGTCTTCATCTTCTGCTTGGTTTGCTTGTTCTTCTTCTTCTTCATAGAACATTCTTTTCTCACCCAGCAAGCTTGGCCTGGCTGCACAACCAAACAATGTCCCTGGACGTGGACGAAGGTTACTCGTAGGCCGGCATTCACACTCGCACTCGCAGTCGCACTCACACTCACACTCACAATTTGAGGGACGCGACGGGCGGAAGCTAAAGGAAATAGGGGTACAACTTGGCAAGGTGATCGGTTGGGCATGGGCAAGGCTGCTCTTGTTCGTCCTCCCCAAATTAACCCAAGTGACCCAATAATCCATGGAATTTCATTAGGAAGTCGGTGATAAATCTGATAGTTCAAATTGCTAGCACAATTGGATCGGCAAGCGAATTGAGACCTAGTGGACACTCACCACAATATTGGGTGAGGAGTGAGGTGAGTGAGCAGTGGAGGGAAATGAGGGTGCGGAACTAGTGAATCCCATCCCATCATACGTCCGTACAGCGGTACGAAAAATCAATGCACCGATCTCGCAGTGGCATATTCACAAGGTGGGCGGAAAAAGTTCACAGACACAGCACACAAGTTCCACAAGGTCAGACCATCAACAATGGCTACGAGAACTTTGAGGATAGGTAAGCTAGATTCTAGTTGTGCCAGAACCTCAATTGATTTATGTATGACCCGAGAATTGGCATCGAGCTAACAGTCCACCCTCCTTAGGCCTGATTCCCGGCGATGGAATTGGAAAAGAAGTCATTCCCGCAGGAAGACGCATCCTAGAAGCTCTGCCTGCGTCACTCAAATTGAAATTCGAATTCATCGACCTCAAAGCCGGTTTCGAAACCTTTGAGCAAACTGGAGCTGCCCTTCCGGACAAGACTGTTGAAATCCTCAAAAATGAATGTGATGGAGCTCTTTTCGGCGCTGTCAGTTCCCCCTCAAAAGCTGTGAAAGGCTACTCCTCCCCCATCGTCGCCCTCCGTAAACGCCTCGATCTCTACGCGAATGTACGACCAGTCAAGAGTGTCATGACGGCCAAGAACCCAATTGATATGGTTATTGTGCGCGAAAACACCGAGGATCTTTATGTCAAGGAAGAGAAAACATATGATGCTCAAGATGGAAGCGGAAAGGTCGCTGAAGCCATCAAAAGAATCTCCGAGAGAGCTTCGTCCAGAATTGCTACCATGGCCGGAGATATCGCTTTGCGCAGACAGAAAATCAGAGATGGTGGAGCCGCAAGCATACACAAATCCCCATTGGTCACTATTACACACAAATCGAACGTCCTCAGTCAGACAGATGGTTTGTTCCGCTCCACAGCACGAGAAGCATTGGCCGCGTCCAGGTTCTCTAGCGTCGGCGTAGAAGAGCAAATTGTAGATTCCATGGTCTACAAGCTTTTCCGCCAACCGGAAACCTACGACGTAATCGTTGCCCCAAATCTTTACGGAGATATTCTCTCCGATGGAGCAGCTGCGCTCGTTGGATCATTGGGTTTGGTTCCTAGTGCCAATGTGGGTGAAGGATTTGCTATCGGTGAGCCATGCCACGGAAGTGCACCCGATATTATGGGGAAGAACATCGCCAACCCCATCGCGACTTTGCGAAGTGTGGCTCTCATGTTAGAGTTCCTTGAAGAGGAAAGTGCTGCTGCCAAAATCTATGCTGCTGTTGATGGTAACCTAGAGGAAGGCAAGCTATTGAGTCCGGATCTGGGAGGTAAGGCTACGACTACGGAGGTGGTTGAGGATATCTTGAGACGTTTGTAAGGAAAGAAGTAAAAAGTTATGTTTGCAATGGTAGAAAAGTTTCTCCTTGAAGGTTTCATGATTCCTATAATGGCTCTTTATCCTCCTCAGAGGAAATAAATCCAGCTAGGTATATCCAAACCAGGAGTTAACGACATAATGATATCCAATGTTTATCTATTCCCACGACAGCACGGTGTCCCTTCTGCTATGTATCCCAATCTAATCACTTCTGGCTCTTCCCGAACTTTCATCTTGGCCCTTGTACCCTGTAGCTAGCTTCTTCCTCCATCCATCACCCATCATCCCCTTGACTCTTGGCTTGCTTCAACGTCTTACACCGACGCTGGGATCATAGCCTATACTAGTACTGGCGATACATCATTCATACCGTCCATCTCATCTCATCATCTCTCTCCCACACAACCCCCTCAACCCGACTCCTTCCCCAAAGCCTCGCGCAACCGGCCGCGCAAATTCGACAGAATAAGCACATATTCATCCTGATAGAACGACACATTCACATTCCCCTTCTTATCTTCCGAGTGGACCACCACCGAGAGATAGTTTGGCCCAGCACGGCTCTGCTGCTTCCCCTGCAGCAGGACGGGGGGTGTCAACGGTGGCGTCAGAGGTACCGAGCGCGGTGGGTCGCGGCACACTTTGTACAGTTTCTCGGGCCGCTTGCGCGTGCCGCTTAGGTGCTGGTGCTGGTGCTTGATGATTTTAGCGGTGGGGATGGGAACGAATAGGTTCCATTCTGCGAGCTGGGTTTTGTAGGCGGAGAGGCTGGGGGTGGGTTAGTTTTTGTTTTTTGTTTTGTTTCTTTTTATCGAGGGTATGGAAGGAAATGGGAGGAGTTGGGGTTTAGGGATAGAGGGGGACATACGAGGCGTTGAAATTGTATTTCTTGCGCATGATCTCTTGGATGGTAGAGATGGTTAGACGATCAGATAGGAATAGCTGTCTGATCTCGCCTTTGTGGGACTCGAATGTGGGTTGCATTTTGGTTGACTTGATACTATCAACAGTAATGGGATTGTAAAGGTGTAAAGACGATCGCTGACGATGAGGTCGATCAGATTGATTTGATGTTTGACGTAGAAATGACTTTCAGATCAGAATGGGGATGGGAAAATCGGATGGAGAAGTATATGTATTTATCTTTTTCCCTCTCTCCCCTTCTCGTTCTTCTTCTGTCGCCCATCTTGGGGGTCAAAAGATGAGAGAGCACATTCATTGGCTCGTGGGGTGTTCTGATGTTGATGTGATATTGGTTTGTTGATAGGCTGCATCGGGGTAGGTGGAGAAGCGCGCTCATAATGGCTTCTTTACCTATCCCATGCTATCCCATGCCATGCCATGCTGGACTGGGACTGGGGCTAGGATAAACAAGGTTGTCGTACATGACGTGCATGAGCGTGAGATACGAGAATGAGCAAGTAGCACTGCTTTGGATGGAATTCAAATGTGGGGTGGGATATGGGTAAGCGCCGGGGGGGCTTTTATGTCCAGCGCCTAGCAGTACTTTTTGTCACTAGCAAAACAAAACAGAACAGAGCGAATTGTATGGTGAAACCCCCCTGTCCTCTTCAAGTAAGCCTGAGAATCTACCTTGGGGAATTAGTGGGGAGCCGAAGATGGGGAAATTCCCAATTGTGCAGATTTATATGAGCCACCAGCTTTTCACCAACTTATGCGCTTTTGTGAAGCTGCGCTTTGGATAAGGTTACGTGATTATGTGCTTACTTGATACTGGATCTGGGTGCTCATCCGGTGATGAGCTGTGGGATATTGAGGAGGTGTTCCTTCAATGTTGCTGGATTATACCTTAGCTACAGATGGATCATGATAGGAAGCTTGGATGTGATAACCCACTATGTACTGATAAGATAGATTGATCACCGTAGGGCGACTGATAGCGAAGGAATGAAGACATCGCCGATGTAAACAGTATGAGTCTGTAGATAGATGGTGACCCCCGCGTTTCTTGTCCTTCATAAAGGAACATACTGTCGTTGGATGAAACGGCATACGGGATATCACAACCTAGAGTTTCTACGAAGTACCAACCAACTGTGCTGGGTCGATCTGCCTCACGAAGGCGTCCTGAGTTCTGCTCAATCATGATACTCGGGCGTGGCGCTGCTGGGTCAATTCAACTATTTCGCGCTGTTGGGTCAGCACTCATGAGAGTTGACCCAGCAGCGCTACTGCACGTTGTGCATTGAAAATCGGCCGAAAATATCTATGGAGAAGAAGACGCGCTGCTGGGTCAAATGAAGTCTCAAATCAAAATCGCGAAACCCCTCACCTAATGTTCAACGAAGCGCTCTTGGGTCATCGACTTGACCCAGCAGCGCTTCTTCCTCTGTCTTTGTCTGCCGGTAGATCGTTTTCGCTCAATGCTGGATGCGACGCATGGTAGGCGCTGCTGGGTCAATTGAGGTCTCAAATGAAAGCAGAGAATACCTTGCCAGAGCACCTTTCACGCAACTGTTTGATGCAGCGCTCTTGGGACATCGATATGACCCAGCAACGCTTCTTCTACTTCACCTGGCCCAATGTTCGACGTAGCGCTCTTGGTTATCGATATGACCAGCGCTTCTTTTCTTCATCTGGTCCAATGTTCGACGTAGCGCTGCTGGGTCAAATCAAAATAGAAAGAGTACCTCTCGCCATCAATCTATTCTGTCACTCAAAATAGATACACAATGCAGATAAACAACAATTACCCAGTCCCATACAACCACATCATAGATGGTAAAGTTAATTGTAGCGCTCTTGGGTTAAGCGAAGGGGAAAGGGGAGCTCTTATTCGTTGCTGTGCTTTGCTATTTTTGCCGCTCTGCTTTTGGGTATGGGTGATGCAGAGGTTATTCAGCGGCTTCCAGGACAGTGGTTTGGATTGCGGGTACGGAGGGGTTCGAAACTTGAGACTGGGACGTTAAGGTTAACGAGTAGAATGTTCTTTTTCTCCATTGCCGGTATGACGCGAATAGAGCCGTGCAGCGGTTGGATGAATTCTTCATCGCAAAGTCGTTTTGTAGAATGAAGATATTCCTCAACAGCAGCGAATCATTTCGGATGGAGGGGTAGATCTAAAGTACGTAAGCGCTGAGTTGAGGCTTGACCGTTGAATGCTATCCAACCAGCTTCTCGATGGGTTTATTTATGGCGCGAACGGCATTTTTGCAAGGCTGGGTGGAGTGGCTTGACTGGAGTCTATGTTTGTTCTTTACGGATTGAAGAAACTGATGATAGGGCGACGTTCAGTATTCAGGCGGATGGATGAAGGGGTGAAGTACAATACAGTATTCTTGGCAGAGAAGAAACGAGGCTCTCTGGTCGGAGCTTTTTCGTTGATCCCCGCGTTCAACCTCCTGCGAATATTTTTAGCTAGGGCACATTTTGGAAGCAATGCAAGTGAGGCTTCTAAAACTGTCTTCAAGAACGATATTGATATTAGCTGGCTCTTCGGGTCAGAAATAACAGGCCGACAATACTACTCAAAAGACATTTGGACAATAAAAACGCCTGAAATGGCCTGTTTTTTGACGCCGAAGAGGCTGAGTGGGTGTTTTTCTCAAGTATGGCGATAACAACTCACGGCAATAGGGTATAATAAATACTCACTGCACTAAGGTCAGATATCTCTTATTTCCGAAGAGGAAATCCCGCATCTCTGCGTCGATCGGGTAAAACCCACCTCTAGTCATCTTCTTAACCACATCGACAGATATGGTAGCGAATTTGCCCTGCTGGTTGCGGGAGCGGTAGTCTAATTGTACGGCCAGGAGCCTAACCTACCCTAATCGGTACCGGATTTGCGCCAATGATGTAAATCATGCAGACGTAGCCTAACTACCCTACTGGTTGGAGATCTACCCGCATCACGCTTTCCATTTCATCATCATGGCACGGTACAACAGAGCAGTAAAACACCAAGATAAAAGAACTGTATCCGCATCTAGGTCTACAGCTCTCATGTATCTCGCGGCTTGTCCCAACCCGCCTCACGATGTCTACATCTCAGCATCACCCCTCCCCTCCCCTCCAACTCGTCACCTTCCAGCCCGGCGACCCGCATAACCCACGCAACTTCTCCTTCTGGCGCAAATGGGCCATCGTCAGCAGCATCACCCTCGTCGACCTAACCGTCTCCTGGGGCGCATCCGGCTACTCCCCCGCCACAACCAAACTCACCGAAACATTCCACGTGAGCTCTGAAATCGGCGTGCTGGGCCTCTCCCTCTATGTCCTCGGACTAGCATTCGGTCCAATGACTCTAGCCCCCTTGTCCGAGTACTATGGTCGAACCTACCTATACGTCGTCCCCTATGGGATCTTTCTGTTATTCCTACTGGGCACTGCACTCGTGCAGAGTATCGGCGGCTTTCTAGTCCTGAGATTCTTCTCGGGCTTGTTTGCTAGTGTGACGATTGCCAATTTCGGGGGCACGATAGCGGATCTCTGGCCGCGGGATCAGATTGGGCCGGCGATGAGTATTTTTCTCTGGGCGGCTGTGTGTGGGAGTCCGTCGGGGTATCTTCTCATGTCGTTTGTGGCGCAGACGAGGGGCTGGAGAGATGTGTTTTGGGCTTTGTTGGGTATTTGTGGTGGGTTTTGGTTGATTCTTGTGGTCGTGCTGATAGGGTTTAAGAATGAGACGAGGCATTCGGTTTTGTTGAGAAGACGTGCTGCTCGCTTGAATAAGGAGAGCGGTGCGGAGGTGGCAACGGTGCCATTGGAGATGCAAAGGAAGACTCTGGGGCAGCTCTTCAAGGGGACGCTCTCAAGACCGTTTATCTTTCTTGCGAAAGAGACGGTTATTATTTTCGCGGCTCTTTACAATGGGTTTCTTTACGGTATATCATTTCTCTTCAACGGAGCTTTCGGTCTTGTCTTCGGCGAAAAGGGATACGGCTTCAACCAAATTGGCGTTGGTCTCGCATTTCTCGGACTCATTGTCGGAATTAGTCTAGGTCCGTTCATTAATATCTTTCAAGAACGATACTACCAAAAACGAATCCGTGCTGCCCAAGGATCGACCACGACCTCTGAAGAAAGTCTGCAGGCCGAAGCCGGGCAAGATCGATTCAAAAACATCCCCGAAGCTCGCGTTCAGCTAAGCAAGATCGCCGCTGTTCTCCTTCCTATCAGTCTCTTCTGGTTCGCATGGACTTCTCCTCCTCAATATCATATCCATTGGATTGTACCCATTCTCGCGACATCGCTCTTCGGATACTCTTTCTACACACTGATCCTCATGACGTATCTCTACGTCGAAGATAGCTACATGGTCTTCTCAGCTAGTGCACTCGCGGGCGTAGGTCTAATACGCAATTTGGCCGGCGCAGGATTCCCGCTGTTTGGGACCCAGATGTTTGAGAACGAGGGGTATAATTGGGCGGGCTCAATACTGGCGTTTTTGGCGATGGTACTGGTTCCGATTCCATTTATTTTGGAGAAATGGGGACCGAGGATTAGAGCTAGGAGTCCGTGGGCGAGGCAGCATATGGATGACGATGATGATAATAATGAATAAGGGGTTGAAGTTGGGCCAGTCGTAATATGATGGTAAGATTTATGAGAATGATGATGATGAATGCATGAAGTGTAGACATTACAAATACTAACTAAGGAATCTGAATATAGTCTCGTCTCACTGTACCGTTCATGGAGTGTTTGCGAGGTGCATGCTGTATTGGAAATGTACGAACAAAAAGGCTGTTGGTGGTTACAGAAAATATTCAACCACAATTCTAGAGCAATACTTTTGCCCGACCGTTCCTTATTCCCATGAAAACCCCTCACCTTGATGCCTCTCACGCATATCATAACCTAAACCATCCAATAACCAACGCCTGTTTTCTAGACATGGAGCCTTTAAACACACGTTGCGCGCCCTGGGTATCTTAGGAGGCGCAACAGGCACCTCCATTTGGGAACAACACGTAACTCCGCCGACTCTATCAAGAACCATCCAATGCCAATCACCCAAGCCATCATCGCCGACCAGCAGCTAGGTCCTTTCCCCATACTCCACAACCAGCAATGCCCATGAATAGTCGTAACCTATCATGCGCCGTTGAACGCCTACCATTGAAACCACCCAAGTCGTCGATGGATAGTCGATTATCCACCATCATCAAGAATTCAAGCTACCATCCGCAGTCCGCTGAATCAGCGTCGCCCTGGTAAGCTATGTCCAGTTCGGCGCCGTACGACGCGAACTGCTCTCCAACGCCGATGAAGTCGCTTTCGGAATTGTCCAAATTGCTAGACTCATAGGTTAACTCTTCATGGCTGAAGTGAGATAGATGTACATCTTCCTCAATGTTTGAGGCTGAAGGCGACGCCGTCGGCGACCGGTAGTTGTTGGAGTATGATTGTGTTGGCGCAAGTGTTTGCGTGGTGACACAGTCATGCGCCGGCAGAATTTCTTTCTGAAGCCAGTCCTGTGCGAAATAGTTTGCTTTCCAAGGCATGCCTTGCATAGCATAAGCGTCTGGGAGTGGTCGAGTATAATTTTTGGCTGGCATGAATAGTTGCCCGTCGCTGAGGATATCATTTATTTCGTCGTCATTTTCATTGTATGGGACATTTGGATCATTGGTTGGTGATGACTCTCCATTGTAATTGTACGGAGCGTATCCAGAGACTTTAGTTTGGTAGAGATCAGAGGGAATATCGACACCCAGTGACTGAAGGCCTTGTTGAAGTCGCCGAGTCTGTTCTATTCTTGTCGCAGCTACGTGGTGTGGATCTTGATGAAGCTTATTTTCGCGGGCGTTGTGTTGGTGCAGTGATTGCGGGGTTAAGGTAGAATGGTGGCCCGAACCATAATTCCTGGGTCTCGTAGGATAATACGATGGTTCATTGGAGGATCTGTCATGTTGAGCCCTGGATGGGTTTTGTTAGGGACAATACACCCAATAAGAGACCGACAAGGAGATAAAGGTCAGCAATAAGAAAATAGGAATGTACCTTGTTCGAAGGCTGAAGCCTCGGTCGTCCGCGCTCTTGTCAAACATGATGCAACTTTGCAAGGCAGGAAAGAACAGGGGTAGGTAGGTCAAGAAAGCTGCACACAGTACACAAGCAAAAGGTTAAAGGATATATCTCATCTCCGATGGACTCAGGATTTTTTGGTTTGGATGAAGGAGAAGGACAACATGATGACCAAGTAGTACTTTTCCTTGATTCTTATAGATAGGGCAATGGTAAGTACGTGTGCAGGAAACCGCTTTTGCACTTTCGCAAACTGTGAAATAAAATAGTTCGCAATTTTTGAATGTGCAATACCGGGAACAATCTCCGCGCAACCCCGATTAATCCTCCTTTGGGATTTTGGTATATCTTCGTACATAATAATGGACAGCAGAGTACTATCAGATGAGCAACCAGTGCTTCCCTTCCAGTCAGTCGAATGGTTCGGGGAAGTCACTGCAAGCCAAGCAATGCGTCGGAGATCAGGGCTAATGCCGGAGAGACTGATGAGCCGTTGTAGAGCCGATGATATTTGGGTATGGTTGGTGATGGCTGCATTATTGAATATGCAAAAGAGTACGACCGCATACTGCAACTGCTAACGATGATTATGTGAGGTTTGCACTAATCGTCGAGTCCCTCCTGGCATGAAGTTGGCATGAACAGCCGAGAAGAAGGATGTTCAGGGGGCTAAGCGAGTGTGAGCCATGCGTGCCATGAAGATGGGGATGCTGAGGCTGAGATAAACACTTATTTACGCGATTACCAAGACTGCACATGATTGCACTTTCCAATTACTTCTGGGAAGTTCTGGCACATTCTTCGTTTTCGGTCCATCCGACAGAACGCCCAAGCTACCTTGCCGTACCTTGCCTGCCTCCTACGCAATCAACGGCACGTGCCAAGAGGTTCCGCACAGTATGAGCAATGGAAATGGGCTGGCAGGTAGTGAGGCTGAGCGGCGAAACGGTGTAAGAAAACGCGCCAACTTTGGCTAAATCATCATAGGAAGCACAGCGAGGCAGCGTCGGACATACCGACTGCAGCCGGCATATGAGGGACGCGTCAGAAGATATGGCTCATTGCCACTCGTCTCGTCAAGGCCGTGGCTCACCTTTTCACTTCCTGATCGATAATCAGAACTTTTTATACTCATTTGATTCCTCTCTTCAGAATTACCCAGCATACGCGCAATGGGTACTTTTTCTGTATTGATATCTCAGCACCGCAAGCCTTGCCACCGGATTGAACCGCCGCCATGGCCAAAGACTGGCCCAGCATAAGAGGCGAGCTGGAGCGTCTATACGTCGCTGAAGGGAGATCGCTCGAACAAGTCCGTGATATTTTACTTGAAACCCACAAGTTTAATGCGAGGTCAGTTGGCTAAGAGCCTCCTCTGCCTTTTGAAATATACTGACAGTCGCCGTCGTAGTATTCGTGCATACCGGAACAAACTTGAGGAATGGGGCATCCGAAAATACAAAACCAACAACGAAGGTGGTGGACGATGTGGTCGAGGACAACGTTCTGCGACATCTGTTGTACCTGAAGATATACTTGATCGACCCCATTCACCAAATCCTTGGACTTGGAGGAGTTGGCTGGCGAACAATCTCCATCAAACTCAACCCCACACCGCACACGACCACTCGCACGACGCCAATACTTTTCTGCTACCTGACCAAGCTCCGGTCGAACAAAAAGGCGAAGATATATTACTTCTCGGGGATGGCGCGAAAGAAAATGATGTTGCAACAATGCTCAATCAGAATATCGATGGAAGACTACCTTCACACCCAATGAAATTGTCCGAACTTCTTCCGCTAGTGCATAGATCTTATCCTCCTGGGCATGCTCTCGCCGCCTTGATACGGAAGTGGCAGGCAGATGGCGAATACATGAAGTGTGCGATGTCATGGTTAAAAGATCCTGCCTATTGCACAAACATTCTCGGCACGTCTCAAACTGCAGGCAATCACTTCAAATTGATTGACGAAAATGTTCCCTTCCCAGAGCGCTTGACTCTCACCAAAGAACTTTTAAAGGCATCCATTATACACCACGTCCAACCCTCCTGGCCAATATGGAGCGTCGCTTGGGGTGAAACTCGGTACATCCAGGACTGGCAGACTGTGAAGTATAATCTGTTCGGAGCTTCCTCTGGTGTCATCTCGGAGACTGGCTCGGTGTTCCATCTCTGCGCTCATGCTGTTATGGCAGAGAAATTGCTGCAAGGTCATAAGATTCGGTTTGAGTCTATTCGTGGCAAGCCTCTTCGGCCGGAGACGACTAGCGAGGCAAGGCATATACAGGGGCAATACGTTGAAATACTCAACGACTTCCGTGACCAGGATGTCGACGTCGATCATTCCTTCTACAAGTATTCATTGGAGATCTTGCAGTGGAATGAATCTCTAGCAACATTGGAGAGGAGCAGGATTGATCGTCTCTTGGCCAAGTATCGAAGGCTTGCCAATCTTTGGATTGGGAAAGAGACATTGTGGATTGAGTCCAATATCGATAGTGTGATTGGTGAGGCAGAAACAAGTCGGCTGTCTGAGCCTCCAACATTGTCTTTCTCAGATAAAGAATTCGAAGGGGGAACTCCTGGATTTCCCGAGCTATTCTGATACATGGAATTTGATACCATAGCTACTATAGAGGCGAGGACGAATACACAGGCATGAAGTAATGAAACACAAAATCAGATATAATTTACCATTTTATTTCACGCCCAAAACTACCAATTGCCTTTCAGACTATCTCTTCTTACATCATTATTGTCCGAAGTATAAGTATCGAGTAGGTTTAACTTGGAGCTGTGGTAAGTAGCCTGGCTCTTCGGTGTAGAGAAGAAGGGCCGATTTGGGACAATTTCTTTTAACTGATCAAACAAATACCTGAGATATTACTGTTATATACTCATTGTCTAACTATCTTTGGGGCATTGTTGTCGGCCTGTTATTTCTGCACCGGAGAGCTTAGCTCCTATCAGACACAATGTCATGATGTCCGCAGCAAATTTATTCCTCTCACAACACTACGGAATCACCATCAATTATGCATTTCTTAATTTCGATGCGCCCTCTCTAGCTTACATAACGCCCCGTGCTTACGGCATCTCTATTGGCTCTCCCCTCTTCCCATCACCTATTTCCGCAGGTCTAGATACCGAATCTGCTTCTACACTGTTTCCATGCATTTGTCTAGATCTTGCGTCACCTTCGACAATCACAATTTTCTCAGAGTCAAGGCTCCTTTCTATAGCATCTATTTTCCCTAAATTCCATTTCGAGAGAAAGGCCGCGAGTGCGAGAACCGCGATGAGAAACATGCCTGTACCAACTGCTATACCAGCTTGTGCGCCTGTAGTTAGAGGGTGTGATTCAGACGTTCCTGAAGCAGTGAACAGGGATTGAGAGGTGGTCGTGGGGAGGGACGGGTATATGGTTGTGATGAGAGCCGATGATACTGAGGACATATTTGTGGACACGCTAGCATATGTAGTGAAGGGCCCAGTGGTGGTCTCGACCTCTATGCTCATTGAAGATGAGGAAGAGGTATCGATAGTCGACGAATTATCCGCCGCCAAGTCCGCAACCTGATTATTGACGATGAATTTCCCTTGTCCCGCGTTACAGCAATCCATCGCATTCTTCCCACAGCAATAGCTTCCGTCCGGACACGCAGTGATCGCAGTATCGTTCACTATTTAGCGGTCTCATCAGCTCTCACACTTTTCTGCTTTGGATATTGCGAGTCGATTACCTCCTACGCACAGCTTCAGACAAACAGGCGACTGCCATGTTTGGTCGGTACATGACTCTCTCCACAACTGAGTTCCAGTCACACCACAGAGACCATAGGTAGATCCAGAGCCGCACTGATCGCCGCCGTTATGGCTCGTCCCATAGCCTAGGAGGCAACACATGCTCACCGGCGCGGATCCGTTACACGGCTTGTATATACTGTTCATTAGGACCCCGGTGTAACTGTAGCATTGTGCAGACACTAATGCTACGAGTAACGAATGGATCAAGAGGAGAAGTCTGTTTGCAAACATTTTTATCGAGCGTGGCATTTATCATGGTAGAAGCTGTGTTGATCGACAGAGAAAAACCAGTGTCATCATATATCAATGTTTCCGCGGGTGGTTAGTAAAGGAAGAGAGAAAAGGATGATGTACAACCCAAATGAAACGACCTTGAAAGATTGCGAAACTTGTGTACATCTGGGGACCTTAGATGAGGGTCGATAAATACGACGACAGCATACAGGCAGAATTGCTGTCATTACCCAAGGTTTCAATCTTCGTTATTTTTTGCCTTGTGAACCTCAGCTGTGTTACCAGTGAGGTTTCGCTTTGGAGACATTTCCTCTACATTGCAGCTTAAAAGAAAAGGGATCCCTTTACTTCCATGCAGTGGGGTGGCACATATCTTGGGCCCGCGCCGGAAGGATTCTAATACTGGCGTTTCAAACAGTGGACGGATGCACACAACATCTTGCCCCTTACTTCATGAACCCAATGCCGCTCGCGGTTGATTGGAGAAAGGGATCTCATCTTTCCGAGGAAACCATATCCAGATACCCTCCATCGTCTAGATATATCTGCGCAATGACGGAACCGACCTACTGTGTTCTAAACCGTGCCATTCAGGGTAGCAAGATACGTCTATCGCCCCCACGAGGATTACCGCTCCATTGCTACGCCAGAAAAGACTGAAGCGATCCAATCACGGTCATATAGCCCACATTTTCATTCTTACCTAGAACGGATCCCCCCTCCCCTCATCCTATCTCAACCTCCCGGCTTCAGTATCAGGCTTCACACACAAGGATAAGATGCAGTTCAGTCATATAAATAGGTCTACCGGCGCAAGACCTGGGGCAAGCTCCGAGTGTTCGTACTGCTTTGCGACGGTTGTTAAAGAGAGACATGTGGAGTCTTACTTGCTTGATTCTCGCCATTCTTCTGGATAGAACCCTTCTAGGGCGTGGAAGTATTTGCGTCATTTGGCTACAGATATTGAATGCACGCTACAAGTGTACCACCTGGGTCAGACTGGATGAATAATCCTAAGACTCTGCTCCCGGTGTCTCGCGAGTCAAAATAATGGGAGTGGGAGAAAGTCCTGAAAAGTTTTGCGAAGGGTAGATTGCCTGACCGTTTGCTAGATGGCTTAAACGCTTTGTGGTAGGTGGTTGAAGGTGACGGGGGCAGTATTCACACATATAATGGACAATATGTTTCAATATGATGGAGCGATGAGTAAATTATTATACCTATCACATATGCCATCCATCCGTCTTGGGTATTAAGGTGACTTAATGTACTCTAATTCTGGCTCTACGATCATGACTAATAAACTGCGTCGCTATCCATTCCCCATCTGATAATTCTAAATCCAACGCCAAAATTGATCCCTC
This sequence comes from Rutstroemia sp. NJR-2017a BBW, assembly GCA_002946425.1. Taxonomy (NCBI): domain Eukaryota; kingdom Fungi; phylum Ascomycota; class Leotiomycetes; order Helotiales; family Rutstroemiaceae; genus Rutstroemia; species Rutstroemia sp. NJR-2017a BBW. The sequence continues at coordinate 204,156 of NJPT01000062.1, forward strand.
ACGTATGCATTACCAATAAAATTCACCTCTTGATGTACAACTATTTTGCTGAGACTAGAGCTGCCGTGGGTTGTCAATCATCTGCCTCGAATCTCTCCGTGGTCGACCATCGAGGGGTTGATGCCAACTATTGGGTGCTATTCATGGCATTAGTAGAGCAACAAATGATGGAAATGGGATGGGTATCACCTTGTAGAATGTATCTATTCATGGCCTCTCTGAAACGGCTCTTATATTCCTTTAATGTTGTCAGGTATGGACCAAGAGTGGCTATTTAGAATGAACTTACCTTGGGTGAAGTGACGGTAGGACGATTGCGTCCGCCTCCTGCAAAACCACGATCTAACAATAATCAGTACTATTTACAAGATATATACGATTGTGATGTTTTACCTTTGATCCAGGATTCGAGCTTTTTATCCTATTACAAAGTTAGTCTGAATTATTACATTATGACGACTGGATCTTACCCATGTATAAGTCCGAACAACATCGATGATACCAACGACCAGCTCCTTCCGGGCCTTTTCGAACATCAGTTCCCGCATTCTATCAGGCCTTACAGAATACATACCTCATCAACAGCCACCATTAAAGAATAGTCCATCACATCATTTCGCTGTAAGAAGAGTGTATCGTTGAAAATTGCAGACCGCAATAACTTCTTAGAATGCTTACAAAAAGTTAGTACGTGTCTCTCTGAAGTGGATGTCTCCTTACCTCTCGCGTAAAGAGTGGCGATTCATAGATGAATTCCACCATATTCTCATCCAAAAGCACTTCATTCTGTTCTCCGGTTGATTGGATTTTTCTATTTCGCATGGATCCTTTAAGATCGAAGATACGCGTTGGTGAACGGTCGTAGAAGAGATTCTCCATAACAAGCACGTCCCACTTGATCTCCGTTCCTGTGGCGGGATTTTTAATGACGATTTGAAAGAAACCCAGCATCTTCGCAATGACAGTGGGGAGCTCGTGGAACAGCGCCTCAGATATTATATTGAAATATGCAGGCGCAAACTTGAGAAATGCTTGAGTCTCAACGGGGGAGAGCTGCTTAAGAACCAATCGATCATCAAGTGTTTTGAGGAAGACAGATTTTGTCTTTCCACCTTTCGAATCCCACTTCAGGCAACGAGATAGAGATTCGACGATACGGTCGGCCACCCCACACTTGCGTCGCACAGCATCGAATTGCTCAGCGAAAAATATTTTACATTGCATCCTCGCAGACGAGTCGACAAATGAATACGCCAGATGCGTTCCAGTGGCACGAAGTAACGAAGTTTCGACTTCTGCTTGATTGATGCCATCTTCGCAGAGATCTGGAGTGTCTGTTTTAGGCTCAACTCCAGGGCAATGTGCAGCCGCTGGCTCCTGCTTTCGAAGGTCATTCAACTTGGCTCTGTAATGTTCGGATGATAAGGTGAAGGCGATTAGCGAGCTTGGCTCATCTTCTCTGACGATGATATCTGAGTCCATGAATATGTGATCTCCAGCATTGATTGGATATTCAAGTTGTGTCCAACCACTAGCAGACCTCTCTGCCCAGAAGTTTGTTAACATCTTCATCAAACTAGACCTCTCGTGCTTGGGAATCTCCAATGACATATCTGCATTTGGCTTGCCTGAGCGGAGAGATTCCGCCAACTCTGCGGCTCCAGGCAGAATATCATCAAGCAAAGAATGATCAGCATCACTTCCGCCACCTTCGTCGTCAGATCCGGTCTGGCTGAAATTTTGTTGAGTGTCATCTGCCTCCGCGGCTGCTTCCTCGACAATGTCTGCGCTATCTTTCTGTGTTTCGGTTTCTTCGTTCGTGTGAGAATCATTGTTGAGGTCCGCGAGACCCTCCACCACGTCGGTAGGTTCTGTATCATGATTTATTTGGGGTTCCTCATCAGGTACTTCCTCGAAAGGTTCGTCGGGCGGTCCTCGCTCTTCGACCGCTTCATTTACATCTTTGTACACTTCTACAATTGGTTTCGATGATGCCTTTGGAAAAGCTCGAGACTGTGTCACTCTTGCCGCACGTTGCTTTCGATCTTTCAAACGTTCCTTTTCGAATTCTCTGCTCAGTTGTTCAAAATGCTTTGCTAACGTGGTGACTTTGGAATCTTTGCGCTTCGGCGTTTGTACGGATCTTGGAATCAAGGAATGACCAGCTTTTCGATGCTGTTTGAGAGCTCCTAAACCCAGTCTTTCAGAAAGTCTCTTGTCAGTTGCCTTTAGAATCTCAGTAGTAGATGATCTGAGGGACTCAAGACTTGGAGGTAAGGTTTCGCTTGGATTTCGCCCCTCGCCCTGCCTCAGGTATGACTTATTCGTCATGGGCTGCAGGCGACGTAATGTACCAGCGGGCTGTGACTGCGTACGATTAAGTGGCGGAGATGTACCACTGCGGCGTGAAACCCCACGCTCCGATGGCCTTGGGATTCCTGAGGGCTCTGGGGTAATCTGACTTGGCTCCCCAGACGATTGATTCAACTTCCGTAACCTTTCGACTTTCTCCCCCAAAGTAGGACTGGGAGTCAGGCTAGAGTCATTCGGGGATATCTCTACATCGAGAGGACTTGGACTTGCGCTCTCGGGGGATTCTGTAAGGATATCCGACTCTAGTGTCTTTAGGTCCACCGTCTCTTGAACTGCAAGATCAAGGTGCTCGAATTCTTCCAGCCTTTGCAATGGTATGGCCTGTTCGGATGGTGATATTTCCACAGTATCAATAGTTTCTGCTTCGACATTGTCTGGAATTGAATCATCTTGGGGAGCGGATGGTGAAGTGTCTTGAGTTTCCTCGACAAGGATAGTGTCCTCTGGTGTTATCTGCGCTGAAGCTGGCTCATTATTCTTTTCGTCAACATCAGATTGCGCGTCATTTGTTTCCACTGAAGCTAAGGAAGTAGAAGATTCATCGCGGTCCATAAACATCCTTTTGAGCTGAATCGCCGCGAGCCTTCTAATATCTTTTTCTGAAGGGAAGAAGTTTCCATCGAAGTCGGCAAAAGCATCGTCCCAGCCGGCAACTTTTTCTTGCATGGCTCGTAAGGCTCTATTCAGGGGTACAATTTCGTAGTATTTGGAATCCATATATTTTTCTTGTAGTTTCCGCACAAGGGCAGCGTGCTCTTCATGTGCACGCTTGGTGAGACGCTCAATTTCGACTTTGCAAGCTTCAGCTTTTTCCGGTGCCACACTATCGATATTGATTCCTTTGATTCTGGATATAACAGATGCCATGAAACGATTCCATCGCTCTTCTATCTTGGTAAACAGATCATTCTTGAGTCTGAGGTCGTTCTCGACTTTCCATGTGATTCTTGTTCGGGGTACTACAATTTCAAGGAGGTCAATCGGGTCATAATGTATCCTGATAGCAACGTTGCGGAAACCGAAATATCGTAAATGATCCCGATGTAAGTCATGAGGACATATGCCTGCTCGGAGGTGCAATTCACTACTCCAGAAAGATAGCTCAAGGTATTTTCCAAACGAATATTTCCAAGTGCTCTCAGACATCGGCATGACTTGTGTTTCCTTTTGGCATTTCTTGCAGTAACTCCACATCAAGATGGAGTCTTGAAGCCCTTTAATGCGACAAGGTGATCTTTCAACAAAGACAGTGATGCGAGCTTCACCGTGTACATAGGTCCTGTGATGCTCTGACATTTTTCGCTCACATCCACTGAATGAGCAGATTGTATTGATTGACAAACAAAGATCCTCCACATACTGACCCAGCGTGCAATCGGGATCAATTTCTGCTGATATTTCATGTTCGGTGTAGAAGGCCAGAGTAAGAAGATCAGGTCCTGCACACGGAATTGATGTCTCTGTGCAAACAACCGTATATAACACAGTAATATTTTGGTGTGCGTAAGGATCGAAAAGATTAAGATTGCCTTGAATATAGTTTTCCCATTGGCGTGTTTGCGTTTGGTAATTGTGTAATGCTTTATCATACTCAGCATCATGTACCGCATGTAGAACCTCCATAATTTGTCTTGGAGCGTTTTTTACGCTCTCACGAACCATCTCTGGCTTTATGAGCTGAAACTTCTGGGGCTTAGACTTTTCTGTTTCGGTCTGCTCTTCGAACGTGTCCTGATCACGAAGTCGTTTAAGATAAACCAGCCGACGTTCTTGTTCCCGGGCTCTCATCAGGAGGTATGGTTGCGAGAACTTGACGAACGGTGAAGCTGAAAGAATTTTAGTTTGATGTTTGGCTACCATGTCACTATAGAAAGTTGGCATGGGCACATCTTCAGGCACTTGATCATCCTGCGATGAATGAACATGTGATTCATGGGCGGAAATCAACTTCGGTGTTTTAGGTTCGGCAGCAAGACCTTGAGTTTCTCCATTCGCATCGGACCCGTCAAGCCTATCAACGGACGCAGTCTTATTTGTTTGCTCTTCTGGGTTGCCGTTCGACTTATGTGCTTCTGACCCAACATCACTTTCCAGCACGGTACTCGCAGCAACAACTGTATCCTGTATAGGCAAGACCGTATCTGATGCTGTTGAATGAGATGATTGAAGATTCTGATGTTGTTCAGGCGAGAGTCGTCCGCTTTCGGCCACAGACGGTATGAGAACAAACTCGTCTCTCATTAAACATGTTTCGAGTTTGAGATTGTAAACCACATACACCATGAACTCGGTGATCTGCTTCATTCTAGCGAGTATAGGCATGCTGGCACCACGAAGAGCGATCGTACAACCCAGCTCCTTTGGACATCCTGACAGATAGACATACGTTTTCTTCTTTCCAGGTATGTCACTATGAACGTATGTTTTGACGTCGAAGCCGGAGCTTTTACCAATGTGCACTGGTTTTAGAGCTACCATGTCGATAGAGGATATCACTTCTGTTTGTGCACATCGTGATACAGCTTCTATCACTGACGGCTTCACATTATAGATAACAGCAATGTTTGCCTCGGCAAGATACTGCAAAGCAAGACCAGATATGTGCTTTTGAACCAATAGAAGCTGAGGTCGCAACGACGCAATTCGGTTGACCATATTCCTTAGGAATTCTTTCTCTTGAGCTATTACTGGCTCTAGACTCATAAAAGACGTTTGGTGACGTTGATATTCTATGGGAAACGATACTATAACGATGCGAGGATTGGATATGCTCCGAGGCATGCTTTTAAGTGCAAGGTTTTTGGTGAAAACAACACCGGACACGTAGGATGTGTCTCCAGGTCTTCCACCGGGAATCTTCTTCAATTTTACATAATGACGAATGTCTATATCATCTCCGCGCCGCACATCGGGATTGACGTCGTCGGTGCACTGTAGAAGAATGGGTATGAGAGCTTTCTCCCAGGAGCTTATGTTTGGAACGTTGGCATCTTCTAACAACTGATGAAGTAGTCGGCGAACATGATGCAGACTTGCGTTATTTAGTTCAACTACAGGAGCCTTGGCATCACGCATTGAAGCACTGCGGGTCATCCTCAGAGGGCCGTTCATTGCAGTAGGTGGATCCGACATGTGTTCCGAGTTAGCAATTTCCTCACTGACATTTCCGAATCCCTTAGCCATACTCGGTGGTCTAGTTTGTCGCGGCGAAGGTCGAGTATGATGAAGACTGTTACTAGCCGCGCTGAGGTTCCTTCTACGGTTTGGCCGCGTAAATGCTCCCACTGTTGCGCCGGAGTCCTCTAAACCGCGGCTTGTAAAACTGATCCCACTAACACTCTTTTCGCCAGTCCTAGCACGGTGTCTCTTCGTCGCGTTCAAAAGCGATCCAAAACCAGCTTTATCGTTCTCAAAAGCTGAAGTTGGGATGTTAGTACTGTTCATCGTAGCAAAAATGCTCATTTGTTCGTCCGCACTGGAACCTTCATCTGACATGTACGGTGCCAGATCTGGATCAATGATATTATCGTCATGAAAAGCCGGTAAGCGAGCCCCTTTCAACATGTCATCGGTTACTCCCCGATGAAATGGGGCTCTATCTTCAGCCGAATTCTTGAATCTACCAAGAAAGTTGTGTTTAGATTGATGCCGTTTGTGACTGGAAGATGCGGGTCGAGTAGTAGCAGACAGAGCTTTGAGAGATCTTGACGAGCTTGGTCGGCTCAGCTGAGGGGCATCTATCTCTAGGACAGCGGAGCGTCGGTTCGTGGATTCACCAATTCTGCGAGTAGCAGGTATGGCCATCATTGGAGTTGCTAAGGGTCTAGCATCATCTCCCATCTTCAACTGTTCCATATTCGGGATTTCTATCTGATCCGGCCTAGTTGACGTTGAGGAATCAAACTTTGCTTGTTGTGATTGGAAAAAGGTCGGTAACCCTGCCTCATCATCTGAGTCATCAGATCCACTACTGTCATGTCGCCTATTTATGATGTCGAGGCAGGTTTTACACATTCGTAGAGAACCCTGGACACCGAATCTCTGTCCCGATACCGTGTATGTGCACTTGGAATCAAAAATGCATCCACAAGTTCGACAATGGTGTTTTCTCCGGAACGCTGTGAATGGATCACCACAGAGGAAGCATTCCTTGCAGATATCATCAGCCATCCAAAATTCTTTACTTAAAACTTGCTTCCGCATCTGCTCGAGTCGAGCGCTGACAACTTCAGCACCTTGGCCACTTGGAGTAGTGCCAGGAATACGCTGCCGGGTCTTCGATGAGCCTTCATCCGCACCAAATGAGTCGTGCTGAACATTATTGTGAGCAGAAGTATGAATAGGACTTGCTTCGGCTGTACTGCGATCCGTCGAAGATGTGCGCGAATCTTGATAGCCAGGGAGATGTGCCTGCGTTATGCGCTCGACAGCTGGAGGTCGTCTCATACCGTCCGGGATGACGAGCCGCGGGGAAGTCCCTGGTCTTCCGTCAGATGCTTTGAGAGAGGAAAGTGCTGATGAAGCAGTTTTAGGATTTGTCTTAGGATTGCTCATTGACTTAGCCCTGCCAGTAACACTAGTGTCAGCATCCTGGGCGTCTTTTTGGGATTCGATATTGCCAAGGGACAGGCGACCGGCATTTGCTCCCTTCGAGTGCTCCAAATCGTAAGCTTGAGAGCTGTCCATGATTGAAGAATTGCTAGGGAAGCGTCGACTTTCTATAGCATCGATCAATCCCGATGATCCAGTAAGGGCATAATCCACAGGTGATGTAATGTCTAGCTTCTCGGTTCCTTTCTTCTTGTTTGCCTTTTCAAGCGTCAAATCCGAGCTTCCCAGGCGGGGTCGATCGCCATCTTTGAAGGCGTTTACATTTACCGGTGCTACGGTAGGTACAACTGCGGATGAAGATGTTGCCTTAGTCATCGGATTGATCGCGGGTCTGCTTGCCGGGAGCGGTTTAGAAGTGCCTGCAGAAGGTGTCGAAAAAGAACTTTGTGATGATCTCAACGCTTGAGACTGACTCTCAGACGAGTTTGCCATAGTGAAAGACACACTTGGTGAATGGAGTTGTGACGAAGCTGTTGAGCGCAAAATCGGAGATACAGCGATGCCAGAATCCTCTCGCGCGAAACCAGTCGAGCTTTTCGAAGTAGGGGTAGTTACGTTTTGACTTCTGATAGATATAGTGTCAACACTCTCGTTGTCTCCCTTCGATGAAGAACCTATCTTCTCTTTCCCCGCTGAAACCGCGCCCCGAAATCGACTGTATAATCCGCTCAAGCCATTCTGCATAATATCCCCCGCAATTCCTTTACTCTCGGGATGTGAAGATGAAGGTGGTGGCGAGGCGAACTCGTTGAATGTAGTAAGGGTTTCCGACTGACAAGCCGTGCTATGTATTTTGTCCAGAGCCTGTGCTAGTTGTTCTTTATTGATCGGCGTGCCCCCGGAAATGGAGGCCAGCGAGCCTCGACGAGACCCATTGCCAAGGGGGATGAGCGAAGGCTGCGCATTGTAAGGCTTAGGAGAGTTATTGGCCGACATCATGCGCTGTTATCTGCTTATGTTTGGCTTCCAGCTTATGGATATCGAACGAGTTATTGCTCCCGAAGCAGGTTGAAGTTTCCGTAGGTGAAGTGGGATGAATGTTGTAAACGAGGACAGTACGACAGCCTCAAACGGCTTCTGGAATGCTTGGTCATGTCATGAATCCAAGCTTCTCATAAAGTTCGGATGTGAGACGAAATAGATAGGCTGGCCTTCGTGGACAGTCAGTAAAGAGAGTATGTTGACAGGTTTAGGGCTGCTTGGGGGGGTGCATTAACTGACTGAAAAGTTGTGGCAGCATTTCCGTGGCGGTAATTATTGACTCATGATATTTCATTAGTGGTGCACTCGCTGTATTGCCAACTCTATGGTAAAGAGGCGCGAGTATTGGGAAGGACCGATAGAGTGTTGGCTTTCGTAGAAATCCTAGGTGTCGTATAAGAACGTGCTGCGGAGTAGACTCGGGTGGTACCTTTGATCTGTGTAGTTGTACCGATAAGGTTGGCAAGAAGGGTTATCAACAAGCTTGGTTCTATGACGGAGCACGTTAGGTCCGATGATTTACGAGCCACATCTATGCACATGCTGTACACTGCCACACGTACCCCACCGTGCCCACTTGGTCGGAGCACTTTAAGCTTTTAAGTCTAGACGCGATAGAACGCGTCTCTCGAATCCCAGCAGAGCTGTGAATTATCCATTTACCTCACATTTAATCCAATTCAATATTCAACATAGAACGGCCCTACCATCGTGCTGAGAGTGGCATCCATACTCGATCTCCATTGGGCTGACTTGGAATGACTGCTATCTAGAATTGTACAATTGTCCCCCGATCTTGACTCGACGTACCTTATGCATCACAATGTCAGTGCTGCGAGAATGGCTCGTCCGAGAAGTTGAGCGATCCCTGGCCAATGGTCTTCAGCAGGTCAAGTCATTGGAGAGCTTGGACGATGTTGTCACAGAAGGACTTGAAGACTTTCGATATTCTGAAAAGAGCTTCAGGATCAGGCTTGACACACCCGGCCTGGTCCAGATTATTGGCGTTCGTTGATCCCTTTCCTTTTGTATGGAGCTTTGTATGCTGATAGAATACGTGCGAAGCCACCAAACAAATCACACCATGTTCTCTACCTCTCCGATGGACTCACAAAGATTGGAGTAGAATTCGACGCTAGGCATGTTTCCGTTTTTGCGAAGAAGAACGCATGCAAATACCCCGAGGGACTTATCGGTCGAACTGTTGCATTGATTGGCGCCTGTCATCTAGTAAGCAGGCTATGATCGCAGAGATGTTGTTCGAAACTAACTTCATATACCGATATGCGATGCCACATCTGGATCAGCAAGGCTCAATCTACACGTTACGAATTTCAAGAGCAAAGGCTGCCATGCACAAGATCGATCATCCCGTCCTATCGAAAATGAACAGTCAATTGGAGGTCTTCTGTCGCAAATCGGCGAGTTTATGAATGGTGTAGGCCGTGATAAAGATTCACAGCTTTCGACTAATTCCCAATCCCAGGCATCGTTGGCTTCAGATTCTCTTACTTTTGCAACCCAGATTCCTAACGAGCCACACGGAAACAGCACTGAAGTATTGAGCAACGGGAGGAATCTAGCCAACCAAGGAAGACGGAAAAAGGATGTTTTATCTTTAATTGAGCCAGCTTTACCTACAACTAAGCCGCAACCTCTAGTCTCATTTCGAAAGGATGAATGCGAGAAGGGGTTCGATTCTTTCAGGGGCCTGAAGAGGCGTCTCTCGCAGCCTTCCCATTCACAGGAATCACCTGGTAGCGCACAGTCGAAAACGAATGTGGAGCAAGTGTCACCAAAGTTGAGTCGAAAGGGTACAACTTCGTCCTCTGTTCGCTCTACAACCAGTACGCAAATGGCATCTGTCTTGGAAACCACCGATTCCAGAACCGAGAAATTCAGCCTCAGCGATGCGAAGCCCAGTACCAAGATAAATGAACAGACTGATCAACATGTACGAGTCTATGCATTCCAAAAAAAGTCTAAATTCGTACCTCGTTCCTATGAGCGTATCGAAAAGGATCAAAAAATGCTTTTGGATTGTGAGGATTCATGGTTTGATGTATCACAGGACGAAGCTCGGGAAGCTCGCATTCCCAAAAGAGTCCTCCAAGATCAAATCAAGTTTCATGAATCAAAGGCAGCAGTCCGAGTTTCGGTCAACAATGATGAAAGCGGACAAGATAATGATTCTGATGCTCATGAAGATGAGTCCGTCAATGACAATGAAGATGACCACGCAAATGCTCAAGTCTTTAATAGGGTAAATGCCGCTCAGCAGGGACCTTTTATAGATGCTGCGCTTGCCGAAGGTCGTCGTCATCTGTTGCAAACCAAGAGATTAGTCGAAAATAGCACCACCTATCCTGGACAAGGTCACGACAGTGGATTGAATCAAAAGTCATCCCAGATCGGCGTAATCACCCAGGAATCTGCCGCCCCCGAGATTGATCACAGTGGAAGCACCGAAGATGAGTCAGACTTTTCCCAGCCAAGTCCGGCTGTGAATTCAAGACCTAGGAAACAACCTATTGTACTCGAAACAGGTTCGCCGGTCAGCAACAATATTTCCAGTTCACCTCCAAGGCGCACCAATGCAACGCCGATGAGGGCTAATGATTTGAAGGGTAAAAACGGCATAACTACCGACCCCTTCAAATCAGACTCTTTTCGAAAGCGTATGGTTGAGTCACCTGCCTTCAGTGTTACCACGCCAAATCGAACACGAGCAGCAGAGGCCCCTAGAGAAGCTTTTCATAGGCCTCTATCTAGCAGCCAGACCGATGAAGAAGACCTGGAGTTGGATATTCCCCATGCGCTTGGTGAAGAGATTCACAAATCCAGCCCTGCCAAGGGTATAGGCCTTCAAGTCTCTCCTCAACAACTTCCTACAAGGATCAATCGCAGTGAACTGCACATCCAAGTGGAAAAAACGCCTAGCCAGAAGAAACGCAGCAACATAGAGCCGTCCACCGATGTGTTTATACCTGGGACCTACTCAAGTTCGCAACCCCGTACAGTCGCAGAGGCCTCGAAGCCTATAAACCCTACGGTGATATCACAGTCTACAAATACAGACCTCAGCCAGCGTTCTACGCCCCTCACCCTTGTTCCCATGACCATGGCGCACGAAATGCAAGATGTAGGCAGAACTGATAAAAGTAGCTCCGGTGTTCAAGTATCTCGTCACCGATTAGATCCGCCGTCGTCTGCACCAAGTGTGATTGACCAGACCCTGCTGGTGTCCCAGGCTTCTTCATCTCAGCCAATCCCTAATCTCGATGGAGGAGGTGACATATTACCAATCCCAAACCATAAGTCGCGACCCCAGAGTCCGCCCCGTATCTCAAACGTTCGTGAACAACCAGCAGACCACGGAGAACAACCTAGAAAACGAAGGAAGATCAAAGATCTTGCGGCGCTTGGGTTTAGCCAGGAGGAGACATCTGTCATGGACAGAGATCAAATGGTAAGGGCCAACAGACGAGAAATATTACGGCGCCTCTCAAGCATTGACCCGGACGATGTCTCGACTGCCAAGGGGTGTACGAAACCAACAGTTATAACCGAGCACCAAGATTCTCCTACATCTGTTAGTAGCCGCATGTCCCATACTCGAGGAGAACAGTCTTCCACATCTGCAAATGATCAAGTTATTTCCTTTAATCTCTCCGCGGCGCCAATTTCGGGGTCCGTTGCCGCCGATGGCGCAAACTCAGATGCGAGCTTACAAGCCGAGAGCCAACAGTTAAATCTGTATCAGCTGTATCACCGGGCCTATCCAAACTACGGGGGTACACCGAAACAATTCGTCAAGGCTTTGGTTTACCTTGAATGGCTTGGGGCAAGGCGCCCCCATGAGGCTTTGTGGGATGACTTTGTTCGCTGTTACGCTGAAGACTACTCTGATCACCTAAGAATGGGTAATGCTGAACGGTTGACGGGCATTCAGTTTTACAACAAGCTGGATGAAGTAAATGAGGACTATTTCCATTCAAAACCAAGCGGCCGTATTGTAACATCAGGCAGGCTTGAAAGCGCCCTAGCTGATGGTTCACTGGATCGTACTCTGGTCGAAACATTGCGTCAGAAGTACGGTATGGGATCACGACCGAGACCTTCTATCCCTAATGAAGGACTGGTAACAACGGAGGAGGGAACCGACCATCTGACCAGCTTAGATGAGACAACCATAGAGACAGCCATAACCACGGCCCACAGAAACATATCGAAAGATCTCGAAGTACCTAAAAAGTCACTTCCACGAAGATTTTTCGAGACACATAGTCAAGTGGCTGCTCAAGAGTCTGCAAAGGATAAAGAAAAGCCAGCAAGAGACCTAGCAACTGTTAATACGCCGAGCCCTAGGAGTGCGCGACGTAGTTTGCCTTGGAAAGGAAATGGAGAGACATCGAACAAAAGTAGTCCTCCGAGTAGAAGCTCACTGTTGAAGCATGCGAAAGCCGCTATTGCCAATCCTCCGTCAAGAAGGGTGTCTTTACCGGTCCTTGCTAGTAAAGCATCTACAATCGAACTAACTAGCCCCGCAATATCGATGCGCAGCCTAGGGACGCCATCACGATCACCATCGAGCCGGACAATATCCCAACTTTCCATTTCACGAAGTGTAGTCAAGGCTCCTTCAGTTGGACAAAGAGACGTCGAAAAGGTGCTGAGACAGCAAGTTCAGCCCTCAAGAGTGGAAAAATCGAGGACCCAGACTCCAAGGAGGAGATCAGTTTTGCCTCCAAGTTTTTCAATTGGGAAGCTTCTTGCGAAAACATGCAAGAAGCGTGGTGGTGTGCTCTCCAAAACAACTCCTAGGAGTAGCTTCAGTACAAAGTCAGTGAGCAGCAACGCTAACAACGATTCGCCAGAATAGGAGGTTTTGGTCAATAGGGACCTTTCATAATGTGTGACTAGGCTTATTTGATACGCAACTATATATTTATGGAGTTGTAGGGACAGATACCCAGATAATAAAATATATAAATTTCGACATCATGATTGCTTCAATTGAAAGGCTACGGCCTGATTTGCCATAATCGTTCGGTGATCAGGGAAACGAGGATTTCTACTCCTAAAGCATTTATCGTCTAGCATCTTGACTGTCACAGCTTATGGATGATCGACAAAGATTGTTTTGAGCTTCAGCTAGTTTGAAGGAACATCGCCGCCCTAAGTGTATCAGATTTTAAATCGGACATAAAAAGGAATATAGTATTGATACGAATCCCACGATACCGTTTGTGGTAAAGGCGCCAGGGGCTAGGTGGAGTGGCGGGTTAACGTTGCCCGCTCAGTGAGGGGCAGGGTTTTATCCGTCTATCAATCTAGGGACTCAGCATATGCTTTAGTGCGCATCACAGCCGATCTACTCCTACTGCTCGAGCGTCCAAGCAGATGAATAGCCAATGGGAAAAGGTGAAAAAGTGACAAGGCGAAAAGGTAAATAGAAGACTGCATACGCGGCAACCCCTTCAGATCTGATACATACCAAGATCGGAACAAGGGTCGCTTCCGTTCAAGTTTTCGCCATCTTCGACCTGGCTGCTTCTCAGTCAGCATTTGTACATATCTATTGACCACATAAGCAGGTGAACTGTCGCTACTTAAGCAGCGTCGTATTTCTATTATTATTGTCGTATCGTATTTGTATCGTTTGGTGCGTGCAGAGTACTTGGGCTTTTATTACCTCCTTGCTTTTTGCTCTCCTTGCATATATCGGCTTTGAACCCCTCCTTCGTATTTAACATTTCCTATCCCGCTCACCGTTCTTTCACATTACTCTATTCCTCGCTCTTCTCCTTACAAACAAACCTCCAAAACATACTCTCCGCCAAAAATCTCAACAAACAGCTCTACAATGGCAGCATCAAAGCCCGTCTTTTTGATCTGGGGAGGCGAAGGATGGGTTGCAGGTATGGGCCGACCCCACAACGGACGGAGATCTGTTGAACCGTGCTAACCTAGTCGTTCGTTCATCTATTCTACAGGCCATCTCAAGACCCTCCTCGAGAGTCAAGGCAAAGAAGTCTACACCACCACTGTTCGTATGCAAAATCGCGAAGCCGTCATTGCTGAGCTCGAGAAATATAAGCCCACGCATGTCCTCAACTGTGCTGGATGCACCGGTCGCCCCAATGTTGATTGGTGTGAGGATAACAAGGAGGAGACCATTCGAAGCAATGTTATCGGGACATTGAACTTGACCGATTGCTGCTATCTGAAAAACATCCACATTACTGTCTTTGCGACAGGTTGCATCTACACATATGATGATAAACACCCAATTGGAGGACCTGGATATTTGGAGACTGACCCAGCCAATTTTGCTGGCTCGTTCTACTCGGAGACAAAGGCTCATGTTGAGGAGGTAAGTTCAATTGAATACTCTCGACCAATTCAAGAAGCTAACAATTCCTTAGGTTATGAAGACATATAAGAATACTCTCATTCTCCGCCTACGCATGCCCGTCAGCGATGACCTTCACCCACGTAACTTCGTCACTAAGATCGCCAAATATGAGCGCGTAGTCGACATCCCCAACTCCAACACCATTCTGCACGATCTCTTGCCAGCCTCCATTCTTATGGCTGAGCACCAAGAAACCGGCATCTACAATTTCACCAACCCTGGTGCCATTTCCCACAACGAAGTATTGTCTCTCTTCAAAGAATACGTCCGACCCTCCTTCACATGGAAGAACTTCACTCTTGAGGAGCAATCCAAGGTCATCAAGGCCGGACGTAGTAACTGCAAGCTGGATACTACGAAGTTGGTTAAGAAGTTGGGGGAGTATGGATATGAGGTCCCAGAGATTCATGATGCGTATAAGGCATGTTTCCAGAGAATGGCTGCTGCTGGAACGAAGTAGAGTCAACGTTCGTTGGATTCACGGTGTCTGGGGGGATGCTTTTTGCATAGAATGGTTTTTTTATCTCGGGAAATGAAAAGGAATAAATGACCATGACTACCTATCTACCTACCGGTCTACCTTTCGAGGTTCTGCCATCAGATGCCTTAATCACCCCATTGAACACCCGCAGGCTCACTGTCCTCCACTCCCACCTCGATCTTATATTTCTTATCGGGTGATCACGTGATCATAATTTCTTATCGTACACTTATCCGAGTTCTATTCCATGGATGCGTGAGATGATAGCGATGACGACGAACTGTTCGCATTAATTGCACTGCCTTCACAGGGATTTCTGCTGCTGCTCCTGGAATACGAAATACGACATTTTATGCGTCAGTTAACTGTTAATCTTCCATCCAACAAAGTAGATGCAGGTGATATGCTTTTGAAATTATGCTGTGTATGCTTCATGGTCATGGAAAGGAAAAGGGAGGTCTGCAAAGAAATGTAAGGTACGAAGTACACACGAGAGAATAGCTCGCGGGCTCACTGAGGGTGAGAATACGAGTATCGCAAGGAGGGTGCAGTTGGAATATGACCAACGTCTGTTCTGTAAAGCCACCCCCGCTATAATTGTCGCTTTCTAAGGTTATCGCTGCAAATCTTGCGACTAAGAGAACACCAACAGTGGAAGGCTCGCGTCATATATTCATTTACCCACCCGCAAAATTCCTCGTTCCCCAAAATTTCTCAGCCTTATTTATCGCATTTTGTGACCTTAACCTTAGCAACCCGAGTAGTTCTTTTTATTTGTCCGCCCTCGCCAGTTACCGGTTGGACAGTTTTCTCATACTTTGACTGCCTCTCTTATTCACACCCCACTTGTGACATCCAACTACTCCCCCAACTCACATTCCTGCAAGATGGTTGTTGATACAACCTACTACGATGCCCTCGGCGTCAAGACCGACGCCTCGGAGCTCGAGATCAAGAAGGCATATAGGAAACTCGCCATCATCACTCACCCTGGTACGGGACTCTAGAGCGGACCTCTCCCTTTGGCTGGATCTGCTAACCCGCATGTCAAAAATGCAGATAAGAACCCTGGCGACGATACGGCGCACGAGAGATTCCAAGCTATCGGAGAAGCATACCAGGTTTTGAGCAATGAAGAGTTACGGAAGCGATATGATAAATTCGGAAAGGACCAGGCGACACCTGGAGAGGGATTCGCTGACCCGGCAGAGTTCTTTGGGACGATCTTTGGAGGGGAGGCTTTTGTGGATCTTATTGGGGAGATTTCGTTGATGAAGGATTTGACAAAGACTATGGATATTACTATGCAAGAGGCAGCGGAGGAGGAGGAAGAGTGAGTTTTTCTCAATTTTATACTGCTATGGGGTGACAATGCGGAGAGTTTATTTTTCGAGAGCGAGGGGTGAGATAGATGGCCTGGATGGACTAACGGACTGACTCTGTGTAGATTCCCGGGTACTGAAGCCGCAAAGCAAGAGAGTCTGGCAACAGAAAAGCAGGAAGCTGGAGAGACAGCAGCAGCAGGAACAGCACCAAAAGCCGCTTCCGTAGGTGTTGAGCAAGAAACGAGTGAGAAACCAGCCGCTGTGCCAAGCCCCAGTCCATCTGGTACATCAACTCCCAGACGAACGCAAATTCCACTTCGACCAGCGATCATGGATAAGACGGAGGAAGATGCCCAGATGGCAGCTGCCGGTCTGACAGAAGAGGAGAAGGAGTTGAGGAAGAAGGAAAAGAAGAAGGGTGGATTAAGCAAAGCCCAGCGCGAGGAATTAGCAGCTTACGAGAAGGAGAGGGCGAGAGCACGTCAAGAACGAGTTGATACTTTGGCGAAGAAGTTGATTGATCGTATCAGCGTATGGACAGAGACCGACAAGGGCCCAGATGTCACAAAAGCCTTCCAAGAAAAGACACGCTTAGAAGTCGAGAATCTCAAGATGGAATCCTTCGGACTCGACATCCTCCACGCCATCGGACAAACCTATCTCCAAAAAGCCACCGCCCTTCTCAAATCACAGAAATTCCTCGGCATCGGCGGATTCTTCTCTCGTCTAAAGGACAAGGGAACTCTCGCCAAGGAAACTTGGAACACTATTTCCAGCGCAATCGATGCGCAGATGACCATGGAGGAAATGGCTAAGATGGAGGAGAAGGGCGGCGAAGACTGGACGGACGAGAAGAAAGTCGAATACGAGCGTCGCGTAACGGGCAAGATCCTAACTGCTGCGTGGCGGGGAAGCAAGTTTGAGATTCAGGGTGTATTGAGGGATGTGTGTGATGAGATATTGAACGACAAGAAAGTTCCCATGTCGAAACGTCTGGAGCGTGCTCAGGCTTTGGTTCTTTGTGGAGAGATCTATTCAAAGGTTTGTCTTTTCTCCCTTTTTATTTGCGATGAAAGCTAACGCGATCATACAGGCTCAACGCAACCCAGAAGAAGAAGGCGACTACATGGCCTTTGAACAACTGGTCGCGGAGGCGGCGGCGAAGAAGGAAAATAAGAAGAAGGGGAAGGATAAGAAAGATCATCACCATCATGCGCATCATGCGGAGGCGCAGGCGACGGCTGATGATGCTCCTAATGTTCCGAAGGCTTAGTTTAGGGGGGGGATGCCCGGGGGAGGAATTAGGGGGGTGGGAGACGGTATACCTACATCGTCGTTCAACGCTATAAGCATTTATTGTGTTTAGTGGGGTGTTAATTCTTTGCTTTTCTTTTGCATAGATCCTCGTTGGTTCTGTCTGTTTGTCTGTGTCTGTTTGTGGTTGGTGATGGATGGGCTAGAGATGGATGGTTGTGAGCAGATCAGATCAGATCAGATAAGGTGGATGGATGGATGGACGGGCGAGATATATGAGATACACCTATAGGGACTGGCATATGATGATGGGGGAGAGAATTGGGAGGGGAGTGGAAGGGGGGTCTATCTGCTTCTTGGCGGATCGAACGCACGAACGGAAGAAGAACGGTTAGAGCAAGGTAGCAGTGAAATGTAAATGAAATTATATAAATCATTGAGCATGAAGCATTCCTCTTGTTACTTGAGAAGTCTTTTTGTCATACCCGAGGCATTCTACATCGCATCAAGTTCGCGCCAAGCCTCACAACTCTCGCACATAACGTGATTTAAGATATATATATGCAAAGATCAGCTGTGGAAAATCGGCCATTAAATATCATAGCTCATGGCTCATGGTCTATATTCTTCTTTCTTTCTTTCTTTCTTTCCTTCCTTCCCCTCTCTCTATATAGCTCTAACTTAGGTATCTAATTTATCCATCCTAAACACATCCAAATCACACAGCATTAAATTACCGCTGCGAAAGCTGACTATAAACCGTTGCGCCGCCCAGTGCTAACATGATCCCCAAGGAGTCTTTGATAGTGAGCAGTCGACCTTCGCTGACCCATCCGTAGGTGAGGATTATGATTGTTTTGACGCTGGAGGTGGGATAGTTAGCTGGGATGTAGATATGGAAGGGAGTTTGGGAAGAAACCCACTTAGAAGCCACATTAAACGTCAACGCCGACATCCTCCCAATAATCAAAAACTGACTCAAATTCAACGCCGCAGCCGCAACCCCACTCAATCCCAACGCAATCAGCGTATCTCTCGGTATGGTCGCCACATCAGGCCGGGTATCCAACCACGGGGCCAAGAACGCGAGTATAAGGACGGAGATGGGAGCTTGGTTGAGGAGAAGCTGCGGAGAGGAGGCTTTGAAGTCGACGAGCTTTTTGCCGATCCAGACTTGGTAGAAGGCGGTGACGACGAAGGCGGCGACGGCGATGGAGGCTCCGAAGAGGGTGGTTCCTGCGGCGGAGGAGTTGGTGAGGGCCACGCCGATGCAGACGGAGGCGAGGGCGAGGATGGTTTGGTAGGAGACGGATTTTTGGAGGAAGATGAATTGGAGGAGGGCGACGCAGGGGGTGGTCATGATTTTGGCGAGTCTGGAGGGAGGGGGGTATCTTGTTAGCATGGGGTTGTGGGATCTTGTAGGGGGTTGGACAGGGGAAGGATACTGACTGGTAGAAGCCCACTGAGTTGAACGTCAAACTCAAGTTCCCAAGAATCAGAAAGCCGGCAAAGAAACTGCATAGCGGGATCATTTGCAGAAACGGTAATCGTATCGGCACGAAGAGGTTAAAGGGCGATCGACTCGCAATCCAGAGAACTATCGTCGTGCATGTGAAATGCCACATGGCGAAGGAGATCTGCATCTTCTTCAACTGGGGATCTTTGAGGATCCTGCTGGCGCGTTAGCTTTTGATGCGCGTCGAGTATGAGGGAAGAAGGGGGGCATTGATGCGTCTGCACGAACCATTTGTTCAGGAAAACCAGAGTGACAGTACTCAGGATGTTTAAACCAATGCAGGCTATGTCGATGATTTGCCCGCCGCGAGTCTTGTGTTTCCGTTTCGCTGATGCTTTCTCGTTGTTCCCCTCGTCCATCATCGGTTTCGACTCCCCGGCTTCCACATCCTTCTCTAATGGCTCCTGGGCGCCCATGACTCGGTCTGGTGGTCGACGAGGAATCGCGGATTCTTTGTGATTGTTCCTGTGTAGAATGAATAAAGCCAAGACCGCGATGATCCGTCAGAGTATATAGACGTCGAGTACTCGGACTCTCAACTCTGTCGCAAAAGTGTAATCCTACGAGTGAATAGCCCGCACCAAGAGCTACCTCCAAAAGCACCCACAGTTGAGCAAGAGAGCAAAAGATCAAATCGTATCCGAAGATCTCATGGGCGAAGCACAGTTCATAAACACAAGAGAAGAGAAGAAACGAAACGAAAACTTAGACCTGTTGTCATGTTGTATGTAAAAGTTAGGTAAGGTGGGAGAGCATTAACAGAGTTTCTGGTTGCTGGATGCTGGATGCTGCATGCATCATTAGGTAGAGCATGGGCTGTTGTGGTTGACTTGGATGGGTCTCACGGCTTTTGGGGACGTTTAAGCTTTGCGAGTAAGGCTCAGCCTCGCAAAAAAGGGTTCCAACTTCCATGCAAGTCCCAGGTTGCCATCTTTGACAAGGCGTACGGCGTGCCGCCTCCTTTTCTGCGTGCAATTGCGTGCAATTGACTTCACCTTAGTAAGCTGTGTGAGATAAGGCCGGTCAGAGCATGATCTGCAAACCGTTTCTAGTATGCTCATCGGCTCATCGTGCTGCTCTCTTCATGTCGTGAGTATTTCGTGAATCCATCACAGCAAATGATATGATATGGATACCGTATCCGGCATGCTCTTCATCTGCTGTATCTGTGCACTTGCACGTGCATCAGGGGTCTACTGTCTACACGCAGCGGATATTAATTAGCTTTAGCCTTTCTGCTTTCTGCCTTTAACCTTAAGCGTACTTTTACAAATTTACTGCAGGTTGGCGGTGACATTTTCCCCAATGTTTTGTTGATGCTGTCTGTCTCCAATAATTCACTCCCCTCACTGACCAAAGTGTTGTCTATACTCTTGACTATATACTTGTTGTCTTTTTCGCATTTCCTGTCTATTCACTGTCACTGTAAAAAGTGTCTACTATACGAATACGGACCCCATTGAGCTTCCTAGCTTTCTCCACCAACTTGGAGCTCCTGAATCTCTTCACCGAATAATATCCACATCTCTGTCTGACTTAGAATTCGCACTGCCTCCGCGGATACGGTTTTTATCTTCGATTTATTGACATATAATTGTTGCCTTTCTCCACTCCCGCCATCATGGGTCTCGTTAAAAATTTGCTCTATTTCTCCGTTCATCCAAACCAGCTGCGGTCGATCCTGCAATGGTCAGTATACGCAAAAGGACAGCTCCCCAGACATTGCTTACATATTGAGTAGGAAGCTATGGCACGACCCGGTTCACATCAGAGATCCATCAAAGGAGAGCCAAACAGTTAGAGATTGCTTCAAATACCTTGATTTGACGAGTCGAAGTTTCAGCGCGGTTATTAAAGAGCTAAATCCAGAGCTGCTCGTTCCAGTCACTGTTTTCTACCTTGTGCTGCGAGGACTCGACACCATCGAAGATGACATGACAATTTCCCTCGAAAGGAAAGAACCTCTGCTGCGAGACTTCGACAACATCATTGAAAAGGAGGGATGGACTTTCACAGAGAATGGGCCGAACGAGAAAGATCGAGAACTGCTGGTTCACTTCGACTGCATCATTACCGAGTTCCTTAACTGCAAGCCCGCATACAGAGCGATCATTAAGGATATTACAAAGAAGATGGGCAATGGTATGGCCGATTATGCCAATAATGCCGAACACAACG
Source organism: Rutstroemia sp. NJR-2017a BBW (assembly GCA_002946425.1). Lineage (NCBI taxonomy): Eukaryota > Fungi > Ascomycota > Leotiomycetes > Helotiales > Rutstroemiaceae > Rutstroemia > Rutstroemia sp. NJR-2017a BBW. Next base: position 225,293 of record NJPT01000062.1, read on the forward strand.
TCAATGGAGTGAATACGGTCAAGGACTACGAATTATATTGTCATTATGTGGCCGGTCTGGTGGGAGATGGTCTGACAAGATTATTCGTGGAGAGCGGTCTCGCTAACCCTGCTTTGTTGCAAAGACCAGAATTGTCAGAAGCTATGGGTCAATTCTTACAAAAGACAAATATTATTCGTGATGTTCGAGAAGATTTCGACGATAAGAGACGGTTCTGGCCGAAGGAGATATGGTCCAAGCATGTCACCAAATTCGACGAGCTATTCGACCCCAACAACCGCGCAGCTGCCCTGGCTTGCAGTTCTGAGATGGTTCTCAATTCTCTGTCCCACGCAGACGAATGTCTCTTCTACATGGCGGGTATCAAAGACCAGAGTGTCTTCAACTTTGTTGCTATTCCACAATCAATGGCCATTGCAACTTTGGAGCTGGTCTTCCAAAACCCTGCAATCTTTGAAAGAAACGTCAAGATCACCAAGGGTGATGCTTGTCAGTTAATGATGGAATCTTCTCAAAATTTACGAACAGTCTGTGATATCTTCAAGAGATACGCGCGAAGGATAAGCAAGAAGAACTCGCCCAAAGACCCTAACTTCCTTAAGATTAGTATTGCGTGTGGAAAGGTATTTAGTTCACTGGGCCCTATGTGTCGCGAATAAGTGCTAACAAGCCCAGATCGAACAATTTATTGAATCGATATTCCCATCTCAAGATCCAAAGGCCCTTGCCCTGCAATACGCCGGCGAGAAGACCGCGCTCGAGAAGAAGAGCCAAGCGGAAGAAGCAGAAGCCAAGAAAGACGTCTTCTACCTACTTATTGCCGTCCTTGGAACCCTCCTCGTAGTCTCTGCACTGATGGTAAGTACCCCTCCACCGAACTTCGGTCCATTCCAGCTAACAGCCACACCCAGATCGGAGCAGCCTACCTAGCCGGCGCCCGCTTCGACGTCGCATTCAACGAACTGAGAAAGGGAAATTTCGTTCCCAAACACGACAAAGCTGTTCTAGAGAATCCAGCACTGGGGCAGGATTACAATCATGGTCATGGGGAATTGTGATGATAGGTATGAACGTATGATGTGATGAAAGGCTGAGGGTGCGGATGATGATTCTGATAAATACTTTATACCATATTAATTATTCCTTCATGATTTTGGCATGTGCTTGCTTTCTTTAAGTTTTAGTGTTGTGGTGATTGTTTTTCTTCTTTCTGATTGGTGTATACTGTATTATTGTTATCCATGTAAGAGTACGCATCCTGTATGCTACATATATATAATATGGCATAGCATGATAGCTTTGGGTTTTTGGACCTAGCTATACATTGATGGGCGATGGTGAGCATGAAAATAAAGAAAATAATTGAACTATTCATCAGTGAACCTTTACACGTATATGATCTGCAATTTTGAGACACGTACTGGCATGGTATTGAAGCTTCAGGCAACAAGCAAAAAGCTATATCCCACGCAAATCGTATGCAGCACTAAAAATTCTATAATAACAGTAGCAATAGCAACACCAATTTCAATACACACGTATGTATACTTATATCCCAAAAACATAACATATCTTATACCGCAACGAACGTCTATCTAACACAACAAGTATCTGCTACTCCATGAAAAGACAAGACATGACATACTCCCTTCCCACATAGAACGCCAATCGAATCGATTTATCAAAACAAAATCGGGCCCCAGAGATGAGATATAAGAAGAGTTGAAAAATATAAAATAAAGTAAAATATCCCAGGTTCCATTTCCCATGTGTATAATATATAGCCATCTTGGCTTACGTTCTTTCTAATATGCATTACAATCCCTTTCTCTTGGTCTTTCCATCTTGACTTCCATCCTTCAGCACATACACAATCCATCTTTCCTCTCCAACAAAGCCGCTCCCCTCCCCGCTCATCTACCTCCTCTCCACCAACAAAAAGTGCATCGCCAAATACGCCAACAGTATAAACGCCGCCGCAAAGACGCCCAAGCCCAGCGCATCGGGCCAAAAAGCCTGAGTATCAAAGCCAAAACTACTCAAGATAACCGCGCCAGGGACCGTAATATCCAACTTGAATTTCTGATCGATGAGGGTAAGATAAGTGACTTCATTAACAATCAGACTCTCGAAGCCGTAGTGGAAGATCGACAGCGATTGCAGCCAGAGCGCCGATTTCGGGATCGCGTCGTGGTTGAGCAGAAGCCCAGCGAAGAGCAGACTGAAGAGCATGACCAGACTGCCGATCAGAGAGGCGACGCCGTTGTCTTTGAAGACAATGCCGAGGAAGAGACAGATGGCGGCGGCGGCGAGGTTGAAGAGCACGAGGATGAGGAGGAATTTGAAGAAGTGGGGGGCGTCGGGAACGAGGCCGGTCATGGGGTAGAGGATGGAGCCCATGATGATGGGGGGAATGATGCGCAGGGGGACAATGTCGAATATGACTTTTGCGATGAAGTAGGTAACGGGGGAGTAGTAGCCGTTTGCTCTTTCGCGGACGAAGACGACTCGTTCGGTGGCGAAGACATTAAGACTGGAGAGGGTGCTGAAACCGAAGAGGGCGAGGATAAAGAAGAACAATCCCAGGCGATTCTGGAAACCGGGAATATCATCAGTTAGGCCGTAGAATAGGAATCCAGAAAGAACGGCCAAGAGAATTGCGATGGCGTAGTGGGTTAACATCAACATTGGGTTTCTGTAGAGATTGCGCCATGTACGTTGAGAAAGGATGACGAATTGGCGGAGATATCCGACTCTTGCGTAGCCTCTACCCATAGTTCCTGTTGTTGCGACGCCGTTCTCTTGGACGTGTCCATTCATGCCACCATTTGCGGTTTGAGCGCTGCTCACTGCCTGTTTGAGGTCCTCTTGGGTGTCGCGTGCGATGTCGGATTGAGCATAAGCCGAAACCAAGATGTCAAGTTCGGTCCCAGAACCAGGCGCATCAGGTGGTAGGTTGTCCGGATCTTCGGCGATTGATGCACGTTGTCTCGACATCTTGAGCCAGTTGTGGTTTGCCTCGGGGTCAACGGGTGCTTCATCTGGTTGAGAACTTGGGGTCTCATAACCGCTCTTCTTGCGTGTGTATAATTCTCGCTCCTGCTTTTGCTTTACCGAATCGCGGCGCTTTCCTTTGGGTCGCAACAATGAGTCTCCAGGGCTGCCGATGACAGGTTCCTCAATACTACCACCAGAAATACTTGCGATCGATTTGACTGCTCTGGTGCTACTTGGGCCAGCGCTTCCAGGCACCGTGCTACCGATATCCGACATTCGATCATCGATGGGAGTACGTGTTGTGCCAACATGCATGGTCAAATCTACCAAATAGTCTGCGATGTTGAAACCAGGAGGACAAGAATATCCAATGTGGTCAAAGTAGTCTTGACATAAGTTGAACTCTCCAGAGTAGACTGTCCTTCCCTTTGCTAAAAGTAGTAATCTGTCGAAAAGAGCGACGATGTTTGATCGTGGTTGATGGATGGTGAATATAACAGTTCGCTTGTAGTTCTTGGCTAGGGTGACGAGACATTCGATAACGTTGAAGGCGTTGTATGCGTCAAGACCGCTAGTTGGTTCGTCGAGGAATAAGATACTTGGGCTGGTAACCAATTCACAAGCAATACCAACTCTGCGCTTTTCGCCGCCTGAAATACCACGGCCCTTACCATCTTCAGATCCGATGAGAGAGTCCTTGATATGCGAAATTCCGAGCTGTCTTTCGACCTCAAATACTCTCTGTTCCTTGGCAGCTCTTCCCATATCTCTTGGTAGTCTGAGGAGGGCGCTGGTCATGATGGTCTCGTGAACAGTAAGTGTCGGTAACATTGCATCCTCTTGGTCAACGAAGCCAACCACACTCTTATATTCAGCGTCAGTAACCTTTTCACCATTAACATAGAAGTTTCCCTGAACAACACCTCGCTTGTTCTTGCGCGCAAGAATATCGAGGAACGTAGTTTTACCGGCTCCAGATGCGCCCATGATAGCCATAATCTCACCGGGGTGGGCAACACCCTGAATCCCATGTAAGATTTGCTTTCCATTCAAACTGTACGAAACATTCTCGAAATATAACGAGGCTGGTTTATGGTCGGTCATGAGCTTGATGCTTTCGTCATCGGAATCGTCTAGGTGGATAGGGCCGTATTTGAATTGTCTGCGGGACAGGTACCAAACCAAGAGGATAACGCCTACCACAAATAGCGATGCTGCAGCAATGACTCCAGCGATCAAAGGTGTATTTATCCGCTTGACAGGGCGCTCGAAACCAGGCACCTCGGTCTCATACAGACATTCTCCAGACGCACAGTTCAGTAAAATGCTGCTGTCTCCAAACATTTGCTGAATAAGGAGATCCATTTGTGGCTCCTTGAAGGAACACTCATTGCTTCCATGGTTCTTTTGATCGCAATTGAAGGTTGCTGGACCTTTGATTGATTCGTCGAGGAAATCGGAAATATCAACCGATCCATTTTCACCACACAACATCCGATCTGGAATACACTTGCAGAAAATGTTGTCGCATTTGTAGTTGGTTGAATTGCGATCATAGTCGTTGTCGGCGCTCGAGCTGCAGGTATCCAAAGTACAGTAGAATGATTCCTTCTCCTGGACCCAGACTTATTTTGTGTCAGTGCTTTCTACTATTCCGTGGGCATGGGGTACTCACATTGGAAATCGCAAGTCTCTCTCTCCGCATTACAAGTGAAGGTAACTTGAGGCTTCTTCCCATCCAGAATATCGACTATCTTCCTATTTGTAACGTCGCACATCTGGTAGTTCTCCTTCACTACTTCACCGTTCTGATAGCAGACTCCGCCCTCCTTTTCGGGCATTAATGCGTTACACGCCTTATCGCTGGTGCAGACATTGCAGTTGATACCGGTCCACCCTTCTTCACAGTCGCAAGAGTTCGCATTTCGCATAGGTCGATCCAGTCCATCTGCTAATGATCCGCATACTATCTATGAGTTAGTAGGGGGATCCAAATCTCTATCGCAGTCCAGCGCGCACCTGGTTGAAGACAATCATCACCACCAAATCCTGGTGGACAAGAACATTTGCCGTTGATTTGGTTACAGTCAGAATATTGTCCGCAGGTGAAAGCTGGTAACAAACAATTAAAACTGTCACAGATCAGCGAAGGTTTTTGACGTATATCAGGAGGCGCAGTACCAAGGAGGACAGTCGTCAGGTCGGTCGTCCATTAGAGCTAGCTGAGCTCGCATCGTATCTATCGTCGAATAGTTCCAAGCATATGCACGCCATGATAAGGACAGAGTCGCCAGGACTGCCGTCCCGAGGTGAAGCCCTTTCATCTGCGGCGCGATGTGTTACTGTATGAAGAATTGTAAGATGCGAAGTCGTGAAGTCGAGAGAAGCCTCGGCGAGAGCTTTAATGCTAGGGTAAGGTGACGATACAGGTTGCCATGTATGAATTAATAAAGCTCAACGGAATTCAGCATGAGACGACCGGAAAATTTCTGCACTTGGCGAAGCTGTATTAGAAAGAAAGAAGCCGACGATGGGTATGGAAACTAAGAGAGAGAATGGTGTCGAAGTCGGGGAGAGACTGGGAGAGACTCGATCGTCGTATCATTTGAACGCCGTGTTTTAGCTTGTCTCTCGCTTCAATTGGGTAAAGAGCTCGGCCGAGCTTTGCTTGTTGCAGTGGCGGGGATCCTCACCACATCATCGGTGCGCCACACACAGTTTGAGGGGAAGCTGGAGATTGGAGATGAAGAATTTATTACCTGGCCATGGCTTTCCATTATGTACGAAGTACGAAACACGCAACTTTTGAGATACTACGACATCGCGGTTGTAGCATGAGTCTTTCCCTTCGCTGTGATTTTGTATAGAGCCTACCTTTCTTCCATTGGATCAGGCCAATTTGGAGGTGTAGTGTATCCATAGTTACCCACCTGGACACACAACTACTCCGATACACAACTAAACTACTCCGACATTCTCGGCGTCCACGCCCTGTGAAAAACATAAACCTCGATACCATCAACACATAAAAAGGTCCGTAATGGAACCCCAAATCGAAATGTCGAATTCAAAGCCAACAAGCACCAGATTTCAACAACGCCCTTCCTACCGCAAACATGGTCAAGATTGAACCCTTCGACGTCGAACAAGTCAGTACTACCCCTCATCCGAATCGCACCTCAAGATCTCTAACCTTCTTTCTCACAGTGGATGGACAAGTATGAGCTCACACCAGGTGTCCTCAATATTGCCGAGACCTGTGCAGCTTCCATTTCTATCGACGACTTAGTAAAACTGTCTGAAGATCCAAATCTTCCTCCTCCGTTGTCCACTTCCACCAAACTCACTTATGGCCACATTCGAGGTTCTCCCGGGCTGCGCGAGCGCTTGGCTGGTTTATATTCAGTTAGGGCTACTTCAAGCTTATCGGCAGAAAACATACTGATTACCCCTGGTGCAATCGCGGCGAACTTCCTCTTGCTATACACGCTTGTCGGCCCTGGCGATCATGTCATTTGCGTGCATCCTACCTACCAACAACTATACGCTGTACCACAGAGCCTCGGAGCAGAGGTTTCTCTGTGGAAGTTGCGCAAGGAAAAGAAATACATCCCTGACTTGGAGGAACTGAAAGGGATGATTAAGGAAAACACCAAGATGATTATTATCAATAATCCAAACAATCCTACTGGAGCTACCATCCCGAAGTCGGTCTTGCAAGGCTTGGTTGATATCGCAAGGGAAAAGGATATTATCATTTTGAGTGACGAAGTTTACCGACCTCTCTTCCATGGCATATCTCCCGTCGATGCAGAATTCCCTCCATCTCTAGTCTCACTGGGCTACGAGAAGACGATCGTCACAGGCTCCATGTCGAAAGCCTACTCATTAGCTGGAATTCGTCTCGGCTGGATCGCATCTAGATCCGAAGCAATCATCTCTGCCATTGCAGAAGCTCGAGATTACACCACCATCTCCGTCTCACAACTTGACGACCAAGTTGCTTCATACGCTCTACATGCTTCCGTTATTCACTCTCTCCTAAGCCGGAATATCAAATTGGCTAAGACCAATGTAGCGCTTCTCGAAGCATTTGTCAATGAGCATAGTTCTTTCTGTTCATGGGTGAAACCTACAGGCGGTACGACTGCTTTGGTCAAGTTTGAAAACGGGCGTGAGCCGGTCGACGATGTGCAGTTCTGTATAGATGTTATTGAGAAGACTAAAGTCATGTTTCTGCCGGGCTCGAAATGCTTTGGCGAGGAACATAAGGGGTGTGTTAGGATTGGGTTTGTGTCCGAGACTGCGGTGCTCAAAGAAGCACTGGAGAAGCTGGGGGCTTACTTGAAGGAAAATTTCAAATCTTAGATATGTATAGCAAGCACACAATATGCATTTTCTCGGCAGCATGTCAAGACTGAAGGCAGCTGATTCTAAAAATATAGAAGAACGTGCAATATATGAACAGTCGAAACTCTTTTTCCATGCCTCTGCCATATGTGTGTTCTATATATATATGAGCTAACGTCGGATTTGATTGTATCAAATCCCACACTTGCCTCCCATTCGTCTACTTTTTGTGGCAGGCAAAACTCGTTTTGGCATCTTAAATCACATCTTCAAGGCATAGTGAACTGACAGATATCCAGACAATGCACTCCCAAGACCTAGTAAATGGTACTCTCTCAAGGAAATTCATATAATTCATTATCATCGAGCATATCGCCGCATATCGCATATCAGGTATCTTACAAAACAAAGCATTCCATCCAACCGCAACCCATAACCCCACTCCATATCGCTCTCATCCGTTGAGACAAATTCAAAAACCAAAAACAACTCCTTCGAAGTTCAGAATCTCTCCGTCGAGGATCCACCGTCCAGCGTCCACTCAAGACATCTCCAACGGCATCCCCCTCGCCCCCTTCCCCAACCCCAACCCCGGGACCTCCATCTCAATCTCCACCGTGCCCCTCTCCCTCTCCTTCACCCCATAACACACCTCCCTAAACTTAACCACCTCCACCTCCTCTCCACTCCCCTTCCCAGCACTACAATTCGCTTGCGCATTCCAGCCTCCATCCGTTCTCAACCCCACCATACTCTTGACTCTTCTCATACCGGGGAAATCTCCATTGTGGCTCGCATATGCACTGCTGTTTGCTTCAACTGCGATGTCCAGATCTAGATCGTTGGCTTGTTTGGCGCTGGCGCTGGCGCGTGCCATGGCTTTGCTGCTGTGCACGCCGTAGGTGAAGAGCCCGGCGAAGATGAGCGTGCTGCCGAGCATGACGTGCAGGGTGTAGAGCACGTAGAGGGTGATGGAGCGGGAGGTGAGGAGGTAGCTGAGCATTTTTGCTTTTGGTGGTAGTGGTGGTGGTAGGGTGGGGCTTCAGTGAAGTTGCAGTTAGGGTTGGAGTGAGGTAGTCGAGATGTTATATTGGGGTGAAGTGTTGTCTGAGTGGTACGGAGAAAATTGAGCAAAGTATGAAAGATTGCTGTAGAGGAAGAACTTTTGTATATGAGTGCAGAGAGGCAGAAGTTGATTGATTGACGGTCAAAAAATCTGGATGATTCCAAAAGATATTTATCATTCTTTTCCAGCCTAAACCGAGACACTTCCAAGATCGGTCTCCCAGGAAACCGATCACTATGACGAGTATGACGGGCGCTTCCCGAGAATGAAAATCACCGAAGTTTAAGTAAAGATATAATGTCGAGCATATATTATTCTTCATGTTCCCCAAGAATCGCCAAACCATCGGTGCTCACCCAGACTGCCGTGCAAGCACACCCCCTGCATGGACCTTCATGCCCAACACAACGCACCTCATCCCATAATTTACCGAGCCCCTTCCTCCCAGCACAACCCTCGTTTGAAAGGGGGGTTGGCATGATTATTGCTGTGACACGTGGAATTCGAGGAGGAAAGACCAGTTTTTTTTTAAAGGATATGCTGTGTTAATCTGGAGCGCATAAAGATTTTTCTCTCTCTCTTTTCTTTCCTAGATTCGTCCCATCTTTACTACGTCAGAGCGGGGTTTCTGGAACGTCGCAGGAATTTTTGTTTGTGCATGCGAAAAGAGATCGTAAGCTTGGTACGCATCGTGTTGTTGGAGGGGTGATTAGAGTTTCTGTTCCATTTTCTTGCTTCGATTGGGAATGTGGCAGTGAAGGGCTCGATCTGGAGGGTCTGTGATCGAATCTGGGGATGTCCAACTCCGATACTAAGCTTTGGTTGCTTTGAGATGCAAGAGGTTTCAGAAGATGCTTTGACTGCCTTCTGATTGAGGAAGATCCTCTAGTGACTGCTGCATTGAGTGGTTGCTAATGTTATAACTAAAATAGAGACGACTTATGAAGTATCATATTGTCAAAGACCAAGCTTTTCGAATCCCGATAAGTTGGCAACTTTCAATGGACTGCGGTCGAGTCGTGCAGCTTTTCATACCTGGTGTATTTCAGACTATCCGGTGCATCTTAATGCAAGAAGCAGATGCACAGCATATCTATACCACAACAGTGTCCAGTACTTTTTCGGTTTTGGAAACCCCTCTCTTCGGACTGATCATATTAGAGGATTGTGAGATAGCTTGCGGATTAGTCCTAGGCCGACTGCTCCGATCGAATTTTTGTTGAGTAAGTCACTCTCATGGGATGAAGAATGTCCTGTATGTGCTGATCACACACTCAAGCTTACTGAAGACTACGGACCGTGGTAATCCCTTGTTAAGGAAATTCGGCATCGTATACTGTAGTATCACATGGCCAAGATGTATCAATGATGATCATCCTGCATATACCAGAGTACGCTGCGCAACGATGCTAAGGATCACTTCGAGAGGTCCTCAGTGAATCTCGAACGTGCTCCACTCATAAATGCCACTTTCTGCTCCTCTCATAGCTTCTCCAAACATAAAGCCATCAAGGTATACTTCTCCAATAAGCATGTGGTGATTTCCTTCGGGTCTGAGAATGACTGGATATCGACAACCTGGCAAAACACATATGAGGTCGTCTTTAGCACATTCTATAGGCGCAAGACCCATAAGTTTAGAGTCGGAAAGTATGAAGCGGCGTCCATTCATTGTGAAAGAAACCGATACGAGCGCCGCAACGGTTCCTTTCTCATCAAGCTCTTCCCTCGTCGGATATGGAGATAGCGGAAATTTGAGGGATGGATATTTTTCTGTTATGGTCTTCGCGATGCTTTTCATCCGAGCTGCAAACGGCTCTAAGTCGTCGGAAGCCCAGTTGCCACATGATATCAACCTGCAGAATGCCCCTTGCTCATCGATTGAATGTCCCTTCTCAGATGAAATTATGCTCCACCACCCATGGAGAGTTCGTAGAACATCGCTGATATCTTCTCCGGGGTATAGACGTCGCTTAAACTTATAGCCTAGTCGTTGCACTTTGTCGATAATGACACCAGGGGTTATGAGAATATCTTCGTTTCCAACAAATTTGACGTTGCTGGGTATTGCGCCAGAGGCGAGAAAGTCTTGCGTACTGTGATGAAGCCCGACAATGGCGGGACCCTGTTTCCGAAGCGGTCTTGTCCAGTCTGGCACCCAAGTTGGCAAGTCATGGCAGTTAGAATTCTGCTGTTTCGCACAAATGACATCAAGTCTACCCGATGTTTGAATGATGTGTTTTGCGGTGTGAGTGTAGACTTGGCGTACGGACATTGAGTAGTCTATTGGACCAAATGATTCCTTAGAGCTAGAGATTCCGACCAGTGCGAAAACTTTGTCTTTCGGTTCGGAGGCCATCTTACTCCTGTGTGAAAGCAGCAGGTCGAAAAGAGAGGGCTCGTCAGCATCAGGAGAATGGTATCTCGAGATTTGCAGACTACGTGGTCCTCCAGCTACCAATGTACGAACAATAGAGGGAGATGTGTAAAATATTGATGTTAATACGTCTTCCTCACGTTTGAGTATATCACAAGCATTGTTGAGCTCCGTCAAAGGTATGGCTTCAGGACCACAGAAGACCATGACTTCTCGGGCACATGAAACTTCTTGAATGACCCATATTCTCCACCAGTACTGTCGACGGAAAAGGACTTTCAGCGAGAGAATTTGCTCTTCCCGTGACGGATCTTGTAACATCTCCTTCACCTGGCCTTGTGCAACCCGATTCAATTCTCTGACCAGTTGAATCGCGGATGAACTGTCATCACTGCCACGCCCAATCCACACACAGACGCCTCGTGCATTCTGGTAAATTATTCGCATCTTCCTAATTTGATTGTTTTTCTCCGAAGTATTTTTCTGGTTGATGCAAATCGCGTCAATCCACAGAAAAATCACCTCATCGGCCGTGGGAGGACGAAGTCGCCCTAACGCCCTCATAAGATTCACGGCCACAGAAAGCGATCCGCCATTGACATAGATGGGTGTCGGATGTACTTTGGCTCCCCATGCGTACGAGAGCGCATGGTAAGGGGGTGCATCGTTCAAACGCGTGTGAATAAGGTGGCAGTGGATGGAGTCGTCCTCCGACGGTGAATGAAGTGTTGAGTAAGGTGGCAAAATAGGGTTGGTAAGCCTGTAGCATCAGGCTTATAAAGCCTGTAGGTTTTCGGCTTTTAGGTGCATATCGGCGTTCGGCGCTAAATGCGGGGCCTGTAGGCGTTAAGGGTTACCCTAAGTTGCCCACCTATATAAAGAGTCCTTCTCACTGTAGATAGGCCTGTAGAACAGTTGAATCAAGCCTAAGTTACGCACTACTTTTAAATCCCTTTAAGCCTATAGGCACTCTTTTAGTACCAACCTGCTGCACTGCATAACCCTGTTCAAACTACTTTTAAATCCCTTTAAGCCTATAGGCACTCTTTTAGTACCAACCTGCTGCACTGCATAACCCTGTTCAACA